>JASUUF010000304.1:0-254079 GCA_030449835.1 Clausena lansium
GTGTGGTAGGTTGATAGTTAATTTCTTCCTACATCAATTCATATGAAATTGTTTCACTATAAAAACTTCCATTATCATCAACCACTTCTACTTCATTTCCTTTAAATACTTTTTGTTAGACTATACGGGATTGTCTTGTATTGCAATACATTAACTAATAAACAATAGGATATGATCATCTGTCAATTATATATGCAAGTATAATTTTTATATGATTTAATTATTTTTAAAAAGAGTGTGACTATTTGAACCCACTAATTTTTTCTCTACACTATCTTTTTTAATTAAGAATTTTATTATCTAAATAATTTTTTAAAAATTACTTAATTAACTATTTCTTCTCCTTTCTTTTCTCAATTTCACAAATTCTTACTAACTCATTCATATATATTTTTTATCTGCAAATAACCATATAACAAACTAAGAGAAATAAAACCCACTACTTAAAAATAAATATCAACAACTTTTTATTAGTCATGGAAGTTAATAAATATTAAGAAATTGCTTTTTACCAAACATAAAAGCTAATATCAAGAAAAACAATTCTTATATATAGAAAGTATGAAATATAAATTATGATATACTAAGAAAGATCAAAAAAAAGGAATTCAAAAAAAGTGAAATTAATTGTTTACTTTATAGAATGTGAGAGTAGAAAGAGCAATTGTAAATTAGAGAAAGAAGGAGATTAGTGAAGGGTAATTTTTAAATTATAAATTTTAATAATTAATTTATTTTTTAAAATAAATATGAAAAAGAAATTGGGATTGTTCAAATAATTTTACCTTTTAAAAAGACATATAAACTATGAAATAAAAAGTCAAAAGTTCAATTTAAGAAGGACGCGTTAAATTGAGGTGAGGTGAGATAGAGCGAGCGGCGTAATAACTTAAAAAAAAAAATTGTTTAATATTTATGAATGAATATTGTTTAATATCCTTAATTTCACTAGATAATTAATAAATAATAAGCGGAGGCCGAGGATTTGGTGAACAGTTGTAAGCTTAATGTTAGGCTACCAATCTTAGCCTTCAATCACAAGAACGGGTCTTATGTCCAGTCATAGAAAGGTTATACCTATAAACTTTATGTGGGGCACATATTTTTGTACCTTTTTCTAGTACAATTATTTTGTGTCATGAGAGTCTTATGTTTTAGATTTCATTTACAAGTGATTTTTTTATTTTGAAAGCTGATTTAAGAATGATCATTTGGATATTCGACTTGTGAAATTTACATTTAAAACTATTGTGATATTAGCTAGCAATAAGAAAGTGCTCAAATTTAATTAGTGAATTAGATTTTAGATAAACTATAGTTCATAAACTACTAATTTATAAATTCGTAGCCGCATTTATATATACATTCCATTTTAACCCACAGTCCCCGCGCGTCCGTTTGCCCCATATAACTCTGCTCCCGGACACACCTAATCAGACCAAAAATCCAACATAAATTCCCCCCCGAAAGGACACATTCGTCATAAGATCCAAAACCGAAGGGTATTCTCGGAAACGCAGAAATACCCTGCGCCTGACTCGAGGCGCGATTTTATTTTTAATGCAAATAAACGGCGATTCCTGGGATTTAAAAAATAAATATCCCCAGAACACAAAAAACAAAAGCAAAGTGTTTCCATTTTCTCTTTTATTACTGCAACAACACCACCGGCCCTTTACATCCCCACTTTATTTTGTAATCCAAAACTTGTTTTCTCTGCCGATCGTTTCTCGCTTTCTCTCTTCTCTTCATTTTTTTTTCTTTTCTTTTTCCAGCTTTTTTGCAACAGCTGTACGTTGTTTGTGCTTTTGCTTGTATCCGTTTCCAAAAAACATGTAACTGTTTCAACCGTCAGGTTTGTTTTCTTAGCAGGTACTTACTTGTCTTCTTGAAACTTAAAAAGTATATATATATTTTTTTTCATCAATGCGTTGCCCTTTTTTGTTGTTTATTATTCCATTTTTGCTTTGAGTAATTCAGTCTGTTTTCGTGCTTTGATCTGAGGGCTTTATTTCGTTTAGTTTCTGCTTTGTTTCTTCTTTGACGCTCTGTTTGGCTATCGGGAAAACGTTGGAAAACGAAAGAAAAATGAAGATATAACTGTTGTTAACTTGATGAAAAAGTTCCCGTTTTAATCAAGCGTAAGCTTGTTTTATTTTATTATTTTTTGTTTCGGTAACAGATCCATACTATTTAATCTTAAAAAAAAAAAAAACTTTTTTATTATTAGATAATTTTATTGTAGTAACTTTTAAATTTATGCAAATCAGATCGAGCATTTACTTGTCTTTATTCATATAGTAAATGAGTTAATTTACTAGCCAAAAAAAAAATCTTAATTGTTGTAACTAATGAGAGTTGTTTTGTATAATGTGTTATCAGTTTCAAAGTAAGACGACAATTCTATTGGAATTCTAAGTTGTTGTTTAGGTCATATATGTGAATTTGATGTGTATGCGTGTGTGTGTGTGAGTCTCAACTTTGACTTTTCATGGGATGGAAAAATGTTCCATATTTGACTTAGTTTTATTGATTTTTACATTGCAAAATTAGTTTAAAGTTCCAAATGTGACCTTCTAGTAAGTATCAGCTTTAGGATAAAATTTCAATAAGCATAATTTGACCCGGTTGTGTTTTTGGCAGTTGTGTAAATGGACTGGAGGCTTGAATAGCGGAACTCAAAGCAAGAGAGATGGAAAGTGGAGTCATCTGGATACATAATTGGTCTCTGTATAGGAGTTGCTATTGAGTATTTTTGGCAATTTCAGCACTGCTCTGTTTCAGGTACCATAGGAAGACATCCCAGATAGGGAATAGTAGTTCTAGGAGGGTTGCCACTCTTCCTATTCGTGCAAACGGTGTTGATTCTTGTAGTATATTATCTGATTCTACTGTTGGTCCTGGAGTCACCTGTGAAATCTGGACGGAATGGCAAATGGCAAGTCCATGTGGCTTGGAAGGGTTTAAAAGGAGCAATGTGGTGTCGTGTATCTGGAATACCCGAGTATTCTTGCTAAGTATGTTTTTCATTAATGTTTTCGAATTTACATGTTATGAGGATGCAAGATTTTGAATTTAGTCCACTCTGAAAAGAATTGGTTTTGAATTGTCAATATCTTACATTCTGCAACCCTGAGTTTTAAATCATAATTTGGTAAAAGGTTATTAAAGCTTGAGTGAGTTTTTATCCAGGCTTTCTAGTGTAATGTAGTTTTTATCCAGGCTTTCTAGTGTAATGTAGTATACCAGATGAGAAATTAATAGTGCTTGGTAAATGTTTGGCTTTTTTTCAATATGAGAAGATGTATGTCTTAGCAATTAGGATGGCTTAGATTCATTTTTGTTGAAACAGTAGTAGCAATGAAGATGAACAGGACATGCAAACCCTTATATAGTTGCTGAATTTACAATTATCTTCTTGTCGAATTTATATTTTGTTACTTATTTTCTTCTATTGATGGTTCTTATGAACTTGGAAGTTTTACTTGACCTTCTTACCCCTTCGATCTATTTATTATTTTCTTCTTTATGGGCATGCAGGGATTTGCAGAAAGCTACATGTAATTTTACGACATTAATAGGACAAGGTGCATTTGGCCCAGTGTACAAAGCTCAGATGTCAACTGGTGAAACTGTTGCTGTTAAAGTGCTTGCAACTGATTCTACAAGGGAGAAGGAATTCCAAACAGAGGTAACAATGACGTAATGCTAATTGCTTAGTAATTGGATTTCAGAGTGATTGGATTTAGTTTCTTATCGGTTGGAACATGGAACATGGAACATTAGACTGACTTAGTTAGGCCAGACAGTTCAAGTTAGGACAAAAATTTGGGAATGCATGATGGCTAAATTTCAGGAAATACTAGAATCTGAAAGTTTGTCAAATCTGATTGATTGGATTTCATTTGTAAATAAATTTTTCCAGAAGTACAATATGGAATATCATGAAGATGATATTTACTTTTTCCTTGTAGTAATTGATGATTCACCTGTGACTTAGCATTTCGGTGTATTACAGTTGATTTCTTTCATAATGTTCTTTGCATTGTTTGTCAATCTTAATGTTTTGCCTTCATTTGGCACATTTTTCAGGTCATGTTATTAGGAAGATTGCATCATAGGAACTTGGTGAACCTGGTAGGATATTGTGCAGAAAAGGGCCAACATATGCTTGTGTATGTCTTCATGAGTAAAGGCAGCTTGGCTCTCCTCATTTGTACAGTAAGTCTGCTATCAACTGTTATGCAAAAGATTGATGGCAAAATCCACCTTATGCTGAAAAGCACTGTTGACTGGATCTCTCTTACGCATCTCTACATGACTTTTGGAAAAATTACATTTTGATTGGCGTAATCCACTGTGGCTAAAGCTGGAAGTTTTGTACAATGAACTATTAAGACCTTTAAGATGACTGAAGATTCAAGTAACTGTAGGATTCATTCTTATTCTTCAATCCATGTCCATTGTCCCATTTGATGGTCTTGACCTGATCCAAAGCACATTATGTCTGCATTTTTCTAACTCAAGTCATAACATTTTGGACCAAGAATCCCATTTTGAAAATCCAAGCTACTTCTAAAGATAGGAACTTTCTGATAGATTGTAGTTTATCTGTGGCAGTGAAAAATGACCAGTTAGGAGCTAGCTTTATGCATCAGCTTGTTCTCAATTTTTCCTCTGTCTCATCCTGTATGCAATATCTTTGCTGTATGATACAATAACTGAGTGTACTCTTTGAAACTTCAATTTATGTACATTTCTTCACTAAAATGATTTGGTTTTCTTCTTCAAGCAGATGAAAACCATGGACCATTAACCTGGAATTTGAGGGTTTATATTGCTTTGGACGTAGCTGGGGGCTTGGAGTATCTTCATGATGGAGTAAGCTGCCAGCTTATTTAGACTAAGAATAGATCAAAAGCATGCAGAAATATGTGTTCTATGGTACACTTTTTATTCATATATCAATTTCAGGCAGTTCCTCCAGTTATACATCGGGGACATTAAATCTTCCAATATTTTGTTGGACCAGTCCATGAGAGCTTGTGGGTATGTCTGTTGTATCGATTAATCTTATGTATTAAGTTCCTATGAACCAATCCAGCTCCGTTCATAATATTCTGCTTTTATGTTATTGATACCACACAATTAACCAGGTAGCTGACTTCTGGACTTTCTAGGAGAAGAGATGGTAGACAAACATGCAGCTAACATGGTCGAGGAACTTTTTTGATATCTTGATCCTGAGTACTTATCTACTAGGAACTTCACTAAGAAGAGTGATGTTTACAGCTTTGGAGTGTTGCTTTTTGAACTTATAGCCGGCAGAAATCCTCATACAGGGTCTCATGGAGTATGCTGAGCTAGTAAGATCTCTCTTGTGTTCTTTATGTCTACTGTCTTGTGCTGCTTACTAGAATAAATGCTTCTTATCATCATATAAGTTTGGTATTTCTTTTTGAAGCTAATGTCTTGTGATGCGATGATGAACAGGCGGCAATGAATACTGAGTGTAAAACCGGGTGGGAGGAAATTGTGGATTCTCGTTTAGATGGGAACTTTGACGTGCCAGAGCTGAATGAGGTGGCTGCCTTGCATATAAATGTGTCAACCGTGCCCCAAGAAAACGGCCTTCCATGCGAGACATTGTGCAAGTGCTATCGCGAACTCTTAAAGCGAGGCACAATAGGAAGCATCACCGGAAGTCTCAATCTTCCACCGCAGATGAAGTTTCCATTGATATGGAACAAGTGGAAGCCAAGACTGCTACGTCTACACACCTGAGAGAAGAATCTATGGACAGCACAGCTGATACATATGAAGTTTAGACGATGGCTTTTCAATTTTTCTTGTTTTTTAATTCCTTAATTTCGGTTTTGTTTTGTGATATAGTTGCTTTTTAGGCCCAAGCCAATTTGTGGTGGTTCTGAATTCTTGTAGTGTTAGGAAAGAAAGGATTGCTCTGTAATTTTGTGTAACATATTTAGGATCCTTTTTTATTATTTTTTTCCCTTGAAATGACATGATCCTAATTTTGTATATTACACTTCAGCATAGAAAATGAATGAAAATTACTGCGTTCTCCTTTCACCAGGGGCGGATCTACAGTAAAGAGTTATTCTCGGGGGCTCAAGCCCCCATTGAGAAAAAAAAAAAAAAAAAAAAAAAAAATTATCATAATTTCAGAAAAAAAGAGAAATTTCTAAATAATCTCTCAGAAAATTATTAGATAGTTCCACCCTTTAAAATTTAAATTATTATTTTAATAATTACAAAAGTCATACTTTAACTTAAAAAAACATTCTTTAATTATTATGGTGCGTTACTTCAAATAATCTCTTTATTTCCACGCATAATTAATGTGCTTGAGATAGTTGCAATGATAAGTCAAACTCTAGTGAACAGAGATTTCTAAGTAAATTATTTGGTAGAGTTTCTACAATCTTTTAATTTTGTTCTTAGTCTATATTTGATGAGAGATATACTTGTACTTTCAAATGAGTTGTCACAAGCACTTCAAAGAAATGATCAAAATATTCTAAATGCCATAAAATTGGTTGAAATATGTAAGAAAACTTGCCAATGATGAGAGATGATGGGTGGGATTCTTTGCTTTGTGAGGTTTCTTTCTTTTGTTTGAAGCATGATATTGATGTCCCTAACATGAATGATGTGTTTTTACCGGGAGGTCGATCACGCACTTTAAAGGCTTCAAGAGATCTCAAACACGATTATTTTCGTAGTTGAGCTTATTTTTTGTCATGCTTTAGATTTGCAACTTCAAGAGCTAAATAATCGTTTCAATGAGGTGAATATAGAATTGCTTCTGTTATTTAGCACGTCTAAGTTCAAATGACTCATTCGTTTGCTTTTGATAATGATAAAGTTAGTACGCCTTGTTTCAATTTTATCCAAGCGATTTTTCTTCAATAGAGCCTATGGTACTTAAATCTCACTAGTTCAAACTTACATAGTTGATATGCGCTTCTAGCACAAAGTTCATGCGTGATTGAAGGGAATTGGTGACCTTGCTAAAAGAATGGTATGAGGCAAAAAAAGAGGTGTGTATCCGTTAAGATATTTACGGGTGACATTAAGATTAGTTCTTCTAGTTTCCACAAACCACAAAGAGAGAACATTTTCAAGCAATGAAATTCGAATTGGATGGGAGATGAATGAACGAATGATAATTTAATTATTTATGTAGAAAAAGATGTATTTAATAGCATTGATAATGAGTATATTGTACATTGTTTTCAAAATATGAAACCACGTAAAGAACAATTGTAATGTAAATGTATTACCAAAATTTTATATATTCAAGTTTTAATTTCTATATTTTACTACTATTTAATTTAGCCGCCCAATAAATTATTGTTCTAGATCCTCCCTCCTCGCTTTGACCACATTTCTTCTAAGTACTGGAGGTAAATTCTTACATTATAAAAGAAGGGTCTATAAATAAATTTAAATAAAAAAATGTACTTAAAAACTCAACCATTCAGACAGTGCAAGAAAAATGTAAGCAATCATATAGCAAATCAAATCAAAATATCAAACTTACAATTATTGTAAATTCAATTTTGTTTTTAATTTAAAAAACAAATGTAGTGAGTAACCCAAAGGTTTATTTAAGAGCGGATCTCAATTGACCCGCTTGGTATACTAATTAGCAAAATGAAAACGACGTCGCTGATGCCACCATGCTCTCTCCTCTCTACATTATCCATAGATCACCATCTCACAAAACACAGCTCACGGTGAAATTCAAAGAGTTAAGAGAACAAGCAGCAGCAGCAAAAATGGCAGCAATGGCTGCACTTCAAAGCTCAATGACGTCACTTTCCATCTCCTCGAACTCCTTCCTTGGCCAACGCCTCTCTCTTCCCTCACTTTCTCCCGTAACTGTGAGTTATCGTCTCAAAATTCCTTCACTTTTCTTATTAAATAACTCATTTTTTTGCTAGTGAATGAACTAAAAAATCTGAGTTTGTTATCGTAATTTGATTCCTTATTGGTTTTATTGAAATGGGTATTTGAGAAAGGTAGCTTTTTGTTCTTTATTTGGTCTTATTGAAAATAAAATGAACAAAGCAGCAACTTGTTTTGAGTTTCATTTGCTTCTATTATTTAGGAGAAATAGGTTACTTGTTATGCGTTTCATTTGGAGTAAATATTTTCTTTTATTGTCATACTTTGCTTCCTTGTTGGTTGTGTGAAATTGGTCTGCACTAATTGGACAAATTTGAATGTTCTTACCAAAACTGAAATTGTATATTGAAAAAGAAAATTATTATCTCACTTTCGAATTGCATATTGATTTGCAGTTTAGTTTTGCTTCACATATGGTGAAATGGGTCAAAAAATTTTGGTAAAGCAGTTCATTACAGATTTGCAGTTTAGGAATACTTTCTCCCAAGTAAAACGATTAACTGCCCCTTTTACTGGAAAGAATGTGTTGTTATTTACAAGTGTTATCATTTTCAATTGTTAACATGGTTAGTCCTTTTGTTGTATGTTTTCAAACTTGAGCCTTTTCCTGTTTGTTCTGATACACTCATTGAAAATTGAATTCATAAAATCTCTGGAAATAATGTTCCCTTTTCTAGTACCTGGATTTTCATTTTCCATATAGCAAAAATGATTGCATTGCCCTTTTTCTGTGTTATGGCCTTGGGTTTTGATTTTTCGGCTGCATTGTTGTGTTAAGACGATGAGAGTGAAGGTGACCAATTTAGTTCCACAGAAATGATCCTGCTTGTCAGCTTTCAACTCTTGTGAAAATAATGGCCATAATTTTGCAAGATTAAGTGTTCTTCAAACTACCATGTCCTAACAGCCTGATTAGCTAACAATTTTGATTTTCAGTTGCTGCATTCACAAAAAACCAGATTGTAGTTACAGTAACTATATGATAACGGTCTCTTTGTTTTTAACATGCAGGTCAAGCTGACAGACAAACCATGTCTCATTGTAGTAAGGGTTAGTATTTCTTTTTCCCTCTTGGCGATGATATTTTTGCCCTTATGGATATGAAAGAACGTTGAAGTTTGTGTGAGAAAAGAAATGGGAAATGGAGTAAACAATGAGACAGTGATTGGATGGAACTCAACTTGCAGCCGTTTCCTTTTTATTGCAAATCAAAATGTCCACAAGGTCTCTGTGATGTTTTTCACATGTCTTGAAATTAATTCTGATTATAGGCAGTATGCTGGCCACTTGAAACCAAGTCCTACAGCAGCTACTGCAGGGATGTTAACTGATTTCCCCATCAGTGGCGTGGCCCCCACAAAAGAAAAATGATGACTAGTTGCTTAAATGAGTTCTCATAAGCAACATTGGGGTCTAGAAATTTTGAACTTAATGTTAATGTCATCTTTTCTTTCAAATAAAAAATTTTGTTTAACATGTTCTCACTATTTCCTTTTGTTTCTCATTGGGCTGGTTCTAATGTTTCACATTCTGTCTTTCCTGTGGCAGCTTAAGCTGTGGGAAAGAAAGGAATGCAAGCCAAATAGCCTTCCAGTTTTACACAAGATGCATGTTAAGGTAGGAGATACAGTTAAAGTCATAGCCGGTCGTGACAAGGGTAAAATTGGAGAGATTACTAAGATCTTTAGGCATAACAGCACGGTGGTAGTCAATGACATAAACCTCAAGACAAAGCATGTGAAGAAGAGAGAAGAGGAGGAACAAGGCAGATCATTAAGGTTAATTCACTGATTTACTATTTTATATGTGAAGTTATAGCTTTTTTTGAAGTTTTTCGTATGCTTTAGCTAATGCACAAGCAAAATGTGCGTGGTTTGCTCCTATACATATATATTTCTAAAATTTAAACAACAAAAACGAAAACTCTTTTGCTTATATATTATATCGTATTTGCTATTTACTTTGTTAATAAATGAATATATTAAACATGGATTTACAGATTGAAGCACCTATTCACAGCTCAAATGTAATGCTCTACTCAAAAGAAAAGGAAGTAGCAAGCCGGGTGGGTCATAAAGTCCTTGATGATGGAACGCGAGTCCGCTACCTCGTAAAAACCGGAGAAATAATCGACAGTGCTGAAAACTGGAAGAAACTGAAGGAAGCCAAGGGCCAAGGGAAAACTGAAGTAGCTACTGCTGCTTAAAAATCCTCACTCATGACTTCACCTGTAACCTAGTTTCGGAAAGTTCTTTTGTATTTTGGCCACATGTCCAATTATTTTATTATAGCTTTGTTGATTCTCATTTCCCTGGAGTTAAATAATCATTCTGGTTTTTGGTTGGTCCAATTGCAAACTTAAACATGATTTTGTAAGCTGCACTTGTAAGTTGTTTTACACTGTACTTAATGCAAATCTGAGATATAATTTGCCTTGTCCAGAAGTTTGAGTATCCACCATCCACTGATTTCTGAGAGTTTGTTTGATTGTTTCTACTTAAAATAATGAAAATAAAGAAATCAAAGGAATGAAAAACATGATGTGGGCATTCTGTTTAAGGCAATATGGTACTGAGAAAAGAAGGAGCTTTTAATAGTATGACATGGCCAACCATTTGGTATAGTGGTTAAAACATCTATGTCTCATCTTCGAGATTAAGTTTTAAGTATCCCTTGTGGTTTGGGGAGTAAATTATCGCATAATTCGGGGGTTGGTCTCTCTATCTTTCTTTAGAGTAGATAATATCCTTAGAATTGTAATGTACTATTCCAATGTAAAATAACAGCATTACATGTGAAAGTTTCCTATTAATGAATTTAGCTCGGGTGAGTGCAGAGCAGTACAACTGGTCGGCCTTTAAGCAGTGGCCAAGGCTTTGTTTTCACAATCAGAATATCAAGAGAATCTTATGTAAATATTAGTTATAATTTGATTGTATATTAGTGTACAAAAAAAAAGCTAAATTTTTTTTTCAGTACTGAATCCAGGCCAACAGAGAAGAGATAAAATAACAGTATCAGTGTATCACTATCACACGTGAACTTTGGTCCTGGTAATGAATTTGGCCAAGATCTCAGTTGAAAGTAGTCCTCCCGATGATGTACTAGGGGCCCAACAAGGGAGGAAAATAATAGTATCATATTTGAACTTTTAATGCAGTTGAGGTGAAGTTTCTCACCTCAAATAACAGTTTCATTTCTGGGTTATTTTTAATATAAAACATTCTTTATTTACATCCGAAATCACGCGTAAAATATGTAGCTTGAATTTCCGGATTACATTTTCTGAAAGAAACTTGACAAACTTGGAATAGTTGAAATGACATTATTTACAGCTCAAATTACCTCATACATGGACCAATTTCATTTCTTTAAGTAAATTAATTAGATCCGTGATTTTTGTACTAAATTAAGATCAAAATAACTCTCAAGGGATGAATTGGTGGCATGAGTTGTAATAGCCGAATTTGGTTTTTCAGAATGTGAACTTCGTTAAAAATGAATTTGTTTTGAATCGCATTTAATTTTAAAAGATGGTGTATTGACTGCCCGAATTTTTTTTTTAGTATTACATGATATAGTACTATACAAATAGGAATAAATACAAGCTAATTGTTTGCCAGAATTTGATGTTGATCAACCTAATACATGTCAGGACCTGCCTCAATGTATCAAAGTTAAAATTCAGCCTTAATATTTGAAACTAAATAAAATGATAAATAAATGTACATACAAGAGACTCACAAAGACGACGAGTAGGTGGATAATCAATTCAATTAAAACGTTGTTGGGAATTATGTTTTCTATTAAAAGAAAATTTTGGTTAAAAAACGAATTAATAACTTCTATTACCATTTTTTCTTAAATAACCATATTCTTTTCATTAGTGCATATTTGATTTGTTTTATTTAGTGGCCATAAGTTCTTTATTAACCCCACAAGTACTTTTTTATATTTTTTGGTGATTGGTTGTTTTTTAGTAGAGGTTTTTTTGGCTTAAATAAACTGATTTACCTCTACTAGCAAAAGTCCAAAATTTGAGCTTTTTGGAGTAGAGGTTAGAGAGCTCTTTCAAAAATAAATGTGATATCAAAAATACCCTAAAAATATTTTATTAATTACATAATACCCTTATTTATATACAAAACTTACACAATAAAAATTGTTTCTGCCAATTGATAACAACATATTATCGCCACTTTATTTTTTTTTACGAAATTGCTTCTGTAAATTAAATACCAAACCTTACACATAACCATCAATTTAGAGAAAATTAATAGCCACCACATCCTACCATGTATGAATGTGAATTCTCGCTACATTTTTATATTTCTTTTATTATATTATTCAATATGTTTATTGCCTTGGTATTATTTCATCCTTTAATTAAATCTAATCTTGGTTTCCAATGAACTCTTAACAATTATTGGTTAATGCTTTAATCGGTTCATGCTTTAATCGATTAATGCTTTAATGCTTTAACATTTTAATTTGGATTGTATTTTTTTTTTTGGAAGAATCTATTATTGATGTATTTTTAATTTTGAACATTGAAGAAATGGTTGAACTAATTTTTTATTATTAATTGATAGCTTGGGCATTTTATTATAAGTTATATAATTATGAAACAAATTTTTTTTACATATCCTTTTTAGTAATTTAATTACACAAAAGGACTTTTAGTTTTGTTTAAACAAACAGTTTAAATGGTTTAAAAGAATTTTTTTAATTGACAACCAAACACCCAATAACATTTTGTCAAAAGCTTAAAAACTCTACTCTTATATGCCTCTATTCTAATGTTCTGTACTCAAACTAACTTTAGTTTTCCAATAACTTTTCTACCTCTAAGCTTCATTTTCACAAATTTCTCTCAAACCTGCATGATTATTGCCTAGTTTAAAAAGAGAAGAAAAAGGATTCTTAATTTTTTTCAACCCATTGTCTATAGGTACGCGCCTTAATTTAATTATATTTCAACTTTTCCTTGAAGATTATTAACTTAGTTCATTTACATGTTCTCTGTTTATGTTTTCAATTTTAGTTTAATTCCAATTTTACAAGTTTAATTTTTCATTTCATTAAGTGACTTCGTGTTGATATTATTTTTGTATATCTTAAAAATGTCCAATTTTGAGCACGAATTTTTTTGAAATTAAGCTTATTGCTAACTAAAAATTAAATTTCATAATTTTTGCTACCATTAAGATTGTTAGAACGAAGAAATCATTAAGAGGATAATATATATATATATATGTTGGCTATCTTAGTTGTCCCCTATAATCTCTATATGAAGAATCTGAAAACTTGGGAAATTAAAAAAAAAAAGATGAAATAATGAAATTTGGCATGTGATTTTTCGATATCATTAAAGAATTCTGATTTAGGAAAGAAATTGAAAACTGTTGGAGATATGATTTGGGAAAGGATTCGATCTGTTATTCTTGAAATTCAATGGTGGATGAAATTTGTTATATGTTAATACAAAGACAATATTGCATGTGAATAGCACAATAAACACCCATGACTCTAAAAAATCTCAAACTTTGCTGGATAATTAATGAATTTTTTATTTATAGACATTACCTTTCTAAGAATTATTTTAAAATATATAAGAGATAATACAATCAATTAATGTATATATGACATCTGTAATTGAATTTTATATAATCAGTTAACCACTAATTACATACTGATTCTTCAAAATAAATATACATACATCATAACATTATTTATTTTATTGTATGATTATATAAAATTTCTCTAGAAAGAGAAGCCAACATTTAGCAATCATGCACCACCACACAATACATAAAGATTTCCTCTTAAATGAAAGTACTGGTTCTTACACCCTGCATGCATTGATTTGTCTTCTTTCCATTAACTATTTAATAAAAGACAGACATATTATGTCACATACCCAATAATTTAATACACAACAAAACTATATGATAAAGTTGGTTGAATCTGATTCTCTATAAATAATGTTTAGTTCCATTCATGCATTCAAATATGCAAATAATAATATATATATAATTGAAAGAAACCACATCAACTTTAATTATTTAATTATTTTATATTGAAAGTTGTGACCTGTTGTGAGAAGCACTTACCCTTTCACTTGAACAAGCAGAAGCACAAAGTTGCAGAAGCACTTCAATGGAAAAGCCAGAAGAAAGCACAGAAAGATCAAAGACATTTTGTGTAACTGGAGCAAATGGTTATATTGGTTCGTGGCTGGTGAAGACTTTGCTTGAAAGAGGCTGCATAGTTCATGCCACAGTTCGGGATCCAGGTTAATTTCTTACCTTAATTTGTTGCTGCTTATTAGTTCTAATTTTTATCATTTTATTTATACACATAATTACATGAACATAAATAACTGTATATATTTATTTATTTCCTTTTGTTTTCATTTACAAAAGCACTTAAAAACAAACGGTGACTGACTGAACAGCCCACAGGATTTTGGTTTAGTGAACTTATCAAGGGAGCTAATATATAAAATTTACTAAAAATGGACTAAATTTCAGTTAACACCCTAATATTCCTTGAAACTTCTTTTCAACCTGAAGGCTTTTTTTTTTTTTTTTTTTTTTTTTGAGATGAACCTGAAGGCTTCAACCCCTCAATATGATTTTGCCCATGGAAATAGCCCATTATTTTAACAAATCATTTGTCATTTCTTTATTTTGTTCGAAAATAGAGATACTATCATGATCGCAGACCACTCTTTAGTTGAGTGGCGTATCTTTGACTTACTCTTTGGGTCGAGGATTTGAGTCTCCATGTATGTTGCTTGAGTATATTTAGTTGTGGATTAATGAAGCAGAGGTTTTAATGAATTCCTTAATTATGCTTTAATTGTGAGTTTATGGTCAGTTGGGCTTCTAACGTACCTCTTTGTAATAATGTGATTTACATAATACTATAATATTCAAAGAAAAAAAATACTATCCTGATCTGAACTTATATATGTTGACAATATAAATATTATTCTTTTTTATCATAATTTATTATTTTATTAAAAATTAATCAAGAGTTTGTATCTATCAAATAAAACTTATATCATGAAAGTTTGGACGGTAATATGGAGCTTAATGCCCTGCCTCATTGTTTATATTCTGAACCAAATATAATCCTAGAAGTGTTTCTCTAGAATTTTCTGGGAAGGCAATAAAAGACTTGGTTATTCTAATTACTCTTAATATTTATAGAAAAATCGTTGCTGCCTGAAAATCATCAAGGGGCCCAAAGGCCCTAGTCCAAATCATTGGGTATGTATTCATGGTGGATCCAAACTACTGTGTTAGGGCATCCACTATAAGTTGTGGTTTGGAAGTTATGAGTATTTATAAGTGAGGCCTAGTGTGCGTTGAATTAACCAAGCCCACTTAGTAGGTACTTGGCCCACAAGGGAATGCCTTGTATAAAGGACTAGTGGAGAATCTATAATCATAAAAGTCTGCAAAAGACTCGATACTTCCCAATGGTGTGCAGGCCCATAACTATGTTTGCAGCAGGATCAATGTCTTTGATCCAACAGTAATCTCTGGCCCAAGCGCATTAAGCCTTCCAGAAACCTTAATTGCATAGTAAGTTGAACCTAATCTCATAAGCTGCGTTACATGGTGAATAAATGAGGAACTCAATCATTAAGATAGTCATGATCCTATCTAAAATAGAAACCTAATCTCTTTATTACTAAAATAGAATAGGATCACAATTGCAATCCTCCTTTCACAAGGATTTCACATACCTTGTAAGGTTATGGTTTGCCACCTATATTACCTACAAATAGAGACCTTATTCATTGTTTCATGATGAACCATTAGCCATCATCATCAACCTTTACCCCAGCAATCTAATCTTTTGATTCTCTGCAATTTTCAACCATAAATAGAAACCCTGCAACCTTCAATGTCCACTGATTAAAGAAAAAACCTTTCTTTTGATCAAACTATCAGTGAAGCCTTACCTTAAGCCATAAGTAACCTAAAACAACACCCATTATTGTTCCTTCACTGCCATAAAGTCTTCCTTGGTCAAGAACAAGATTATGTTCTTAATAAAATCCATTAGAACCTATAAATCATATCTTTTTTACCAAGTTATAGTTAAAGCCACCAAATCTATCTAGAATCATTGTTCGGTACCAAAAACACTAGTTGGCAAAACACCAGGTCCGATCAAGGTCTAATCTTGCCTGGGACTTGCTGGATTGATACAACAACTGCTTCGGACCCAAGTTTATGCCCAATTTTCCACATATGGACCAAGTCAAACTCGGCACCTCCCTGAGTACGAGTTTTTAATTCGAGCTTCCCTTGCTTAGAGACGAACCGAATTTAAAAAAAAAACTTTAACAGTGCAAAATAAATTTTACATAAATAAAAAATAAAAATTGTAAATATTATATAACAACTTACATATTATAAATATTACATAACAAATTAACTTAACAGCAACCTAAATTCAACTCCTAATAAATATGTTTATTATTATAAAAAATAATCATATGAGCATAGCATTCAAGAAAAACTTAAAGCATATATATAGCACCTAATAATAATAATAATAATTTCATCATTTTTTTAAATAAGCTGGGAAAATTACATAAAAGGAAAATTAAAATGTCAAAAAATCAATACCACATGGCTGTGATGGCGGGGCTATGGCGGCTGAGAAGGTGATAGTGGAGACTGTGGTTGTGATGGCGGCAAAGTTGGTTGTGTGAATATGGGCAGTAGGCTCCACTTTGTGAGTTGTGACAATGAAGATGGAGAATGGAGCGAAGCCACGCGCAAAACGCAAAGCAGCCTAAAAACTGAGAAGAGATGACGCCAACGTGTGGAGGTTCGTGAAGGCGCAGTGCAGCGATGGGTAGTGGCCTCTAGCTTGGAGTCTTAGAGAGTTGGAGGTGCAGCTTGTTTAACGAGAGTATTTCATTTTTGGCAATGTTTCAATATTATTTATATTTGTTTTTTATTTTTTAAATTTACTTATTAAAAAAAAAGGGGCATGGATCTGGGTTCTGGGTTTTCGATGCCATGCCTGGACCTGTGCCAAAAAATACCCAAGTATTGAAAATCAATTCCCAAAATTGCTTTATTTGTAAACACATGCCGAGTTTTGCTCAGACCGCATTGGCCGAGTTCGGTCCAGATCATACCTTTTCAATCACCAAAAACCTTAAACATCAGTTCTAAGTCAAGATCACATCATTTCTCTATTAATCATTTACATCATCGGCTCCCACAACACCACTATTAGCAAGATCCTTTCTGTTTCAAAAAGGGCCGAATCTCTACAAGTCAACAAACCAGAAGTCAAAGTTGCAATAGGGGTATATTTGGGCTACACCAGTGCTTAGATATTAATCCTAAGACACCAATACAAGGTTTCATTATTCATTTACATCATTTGCTCCTACACTACTACCCTCAGTAGGGTTGGCAAAAAAGCTCGGCTTGTCCAAGCCCAAGCCGGCCTGGCCCAAGCTAGCAGGCTTTAGGCCTGGCCCTCATGGTGAACCTTGGACATGGGCTCAAAAATTTGAAGCCCTCTATGAACGGGCCCAGTTAAGGGCTTTAGTAAAAAGCCTGGCCTTTAATTTATAAATTATAAATTATAAATATATATTTTTAATACACACACACATATTTATAGTACTTTGACACTAAATTATTGGATTAATTTTTAAGATTAAGTAGAATTAGTTTATATTGAATTTTATATAATATTTTCTTTTTATTTGGTGTAATATTGAATAGGATTATATTAAATTTAATTTAATGAATTAAAAATAATTATTTAAATAGTTCAATTATTTTTAAATTATATTACTACCTGTTGAATTAAGTAACTAATCTACAACAAAATTGTAATGAATCAATTAATAATTTTTATGTTTAGTATTATTTAATTTTTTATATAAATTATTGAATAAAATTTTACTATTGAATTTGTCTGTTTTCGATATTAACATTTGTAGTTTACTATCTTGTGTTGTTAATATTTTGTGTATTGAATAATCATATTTAATTTAATTTTTTTACTTATATCTTTATTAAATTTTTATTTAAAAAATTAATTAAAGCCCAAGCCCACTCCAGGCCCGCTAGTGGGCCCGACCCTACCCAAGCCTACTAGCAACTGGATGGGCTTCTAGTGGGCTTGGGCTTAATTCTACATTCATGGGCTTGGGCCTAAGCTTGCAAAAGCCCGGCCCAAGCCCGCAAATTGCCCAACCTAACCCTCAGCAAGACCCTTTTTCTATTCCAAAAATGGCCAATCTCCGCAAGTCAACAAATCATAGTCAAAGTTGCAACAAAGGTATATTTGGGCCACAGCAACACTTGGATATATTATTGGACCTTACTCCAAACCATACAACAGCATCGGGTGGATTGCATACCAAGGCCGAATTACGATCCGACCCATTCCTATCTTGACAAGAGAGACCTTCTAGCCAACTAAAAAGTGACACATAACATAGTGAATTTCTTACCCAAACAAAACGAAAAACATTTAAAAAAGGTTGCAGTAATTAATGGAAATGGAGATTTTATATATTTTCTGAATACAGATCCAAGACCGAAAGTACCTGGCTCATCAATTAAAAGCAATCACTATGGGCCCAGGCTACTCAATAAATTGGACATTAATTTAGAGAACTTTTGTCTGATGCTTGATATTAGGGAGTGGAAAATGCTTCTAAATTTCCCATAAAATTTTGATGTATACTCACTTAGTTGAGACTTTATCATTAGATTAATTATTTATAGTCGATTATAGTTTGTTTTTCTTACCGTATCTTCAAGAAGACTTATTTAGCTTTACAAGTAATTACCAATAGTGAAATTAAAAACAAAATAAAATATAAAAAATCGAATGAAATTCCTCTGATTATTGATAGCATGTTCTTGTTCTGTTGATATCTAGGCTGACATTCATATACTCACCTTAAATTTACAGGAAAGTTTTTGTACTTTTTCTCAAAGTGGACTGGGAGTGATCGGTTGAGATTGTTCCAAGCTGATCTGCAAGTAGAAGGGAGCTTCGATGAGGCTGTTAAGGGCTGTAATGGTGTATTTCATGTGGCAGCTTCAATGGAATTTGACATTAATGTAAAAGAAAACATTGGTAATGCCTATATCTATGAATCCTAGTAATTTTAGTTCATAAATTATGTGTGGTAAGTGGAATTTGACACATACTTGTCTTCTTTCTTGAGCTTGAAGAAACTTATGTTCAATCAACTGTCATCAACCCTGCAATCCAAGGTACCTTAAATCTCCTCAAAGCTTGCTTGAAATCTGAGTCAGTGAAAAGGATTGTTTTAACATCTTCGATTAGCACAATTACTGCCAAAGACAGCTCCGGAGAATGGAGACCTGTGGTTGATGAATCTTGCCAGACTCCTATTGATCATGTCTGGAATAAAAAAGCAAGTGGATGGGTATGGCTCAAGCATGGCCCCAGCAATATTTTGCTCATTAACTAAAAACAATCTCCTATTAACTGAAACACGCTTCACTTTTACAGGTTTATGTTCTTTCCAAGCTTCTGTCAGAGGAAGCGGCTTTCAAATTTGCGAATGAGAACAATATTGATCTTGTTTCAGTGATTACAACCACAGTTGCAGGACCATTCCTGACTTCAAGTGTTCCATCAAGCATTCAAGTTCTTCTGTCTCCAATAAAAGGTTGATAGGCATATAATCCTATTCATTTCATGAGCATCTACCATAATTTTGATAGCATGCAAAGAAAAAATTATTATTCACACCCAATCAACCTGAATTTGGTCATAAAAATGCATAGAAAACAGTGTGCCTGAAATAATTCTGCTTATAATGCTATCAACATGTGTAATACATAAACTACTAGTAACAGGTCTATGCATGCGTGCATACACATGGAATAAAGGAAGTGTTATAACTTGTAAGTTGGCTACTTCTATAGGTGACTCCAAGTTCTTTTCAATACTATCTTCTGTAAATAACAGAATGGGGTCAATTGCTTTAGTTCACATTGAAGATATATGCAATGCACACATTTTTCTGATGGAGAATGATAGAGCACAAGGTCAATATATCTGCTGTGTGAAGAGCTGTCCAATTTCTGAACTTATTGATCATCTCAAGTTCGGGTATCCTTCCTCAAATATGCACACGTAAGTATTTCTTATGACATTATAAGATAGATAACATTCATATTAGAATCATGTGATGCGGGTGTTGATTTGGTATTATGTTTCCAGGTTTGAGGGTGAAAATCAGAGTTCAGTGCCTTCTGTGATTTCATCAAAGAAGTTAAAAGATTTGGGGTTTAATTACAAGCATGGCGTAGAAGATATTATATGTCAAACAATCGCTAGCTGTATGGATTCTGGCTTTCTTCCCCCCATTCTAAAGTAAAGGTAGGTGACTGCTTTTGATAACTTAAGCTGACTTCAATAGGCTAAGCTGTAATATAACTATCAGCAAAAACAAATGATAGTATGAAAAGAACGTTCAAGTGATCATCACCTAAGTCTTCCTGGTGTGGTGTTTGGTATATGTTGCTTTCTTAGCATTCAAATCTTGGAAATGAATAGATGTTATTAATCTTCTTAACATGTGGACCTAATCGCTAAGAGAATATGGGTGAAACTTGCTGTGTTGATCTGATTTAAATGCGTCAATTGCGGCGTCAATCTCATATCAGTATGAAACTATGAATCAACAAACTTAAGTTAGTAGTTTATTATCAAAAGAATCATTAATAATTATCAAAAGACTCATTAGTTAGTAATGTTAGACTTTGTTTGAGTCAAACTACCAAGGAGAAGCTAATTAAGAACATGAAGGGTTCTGGTGATTTTTCTGCTATAAACTTTATCTACAAACTGGGGCCAGATTATTACATAGCTATGTATGCCTATTGCGGCCAAAATAGACTACATGATCCAGCAAGAAGTATAAGAATAATTTGGAGCAATCAGGACAAATGAATGCTTCACAAGTAGTTGCAAATGGTATATAATCAATATATGCAGATTTAATGTAGAAGCTACTTCCTCTAAGAGGCTCAAATGAACTTTTTTCCTTTATCACATAAGAGTTTGTCATATCAATACTACTATTCAGTAATGATATGTAGGCCATATTTGAGCAATTATCAATTATCAGCATCCTTCTTCCTGTGACAATGATGCTTGTAGAGCAGCCCAGGAGCTGCAGCAATAAAGCCTAATGCTTGGTTTCATTTGCATGCAACTACAGAAAAGAATTTTGAATGGCAAGGAAAACATGCTGGAGAAAATAGTTTCAATGCATATATTGAAAAGGGTAAAGTGACTGACAGATTACAAAATTACAATGGGAGTTGAGGCAAAAATTGTCATCTTTTTCTTTTGCTTTGCTTTTTGTAAGAGTGTCGTGAACTCCCAAGTAAAGTCTGTTAATGGTTTTCAATTTCCTAATCAAGCAGAAGATTGAAAGAATCTGATAATGGCAGAGTTAGTGGCAGCCCACCCGATTGAAGTGTCTAAATCAAGCTGGGGTCATTGACAACTGCACTAAATATCTTCATTTGTGTTCATCTACCCCCAAAACTACTCCCCATACAAAACATTAAAGACCAAAATTTGACATATTGAAATCCCAAATTCAAAAAACATTAAAGACCAAAATTTGACATATTGAATCCCAAATTCAATTTTTGAATTTCATAATTTCAGACCAAGTTATGATGGTCAGTACTCATTTATGAGGGTACATGTGCCGGAGGACCATCAAGAGTTGGTGCAAGCAGATATTGCAGCAAGATAAAAAGGGAATGAAATGATAAACCCTATAGACATTTCTAAACAGACCAATAAAATTTGCTGCTTCAAAATCCAATAGGGTGACCATAAATCATGTTTTTTTCCTCTCTCTCTCTCTCAAGGGACTATAAATCATGTTATCTTAAGATTTTTGTCATTTTGTTTTGGAATTAAGCTTTGTTTGAAGCCCCATCCTCCAGCAAGGACCACATGCCATTCTGGCACTCCTCCCTTCACAAGCCTTTTTCATTCTGAACATTTAGCTTTGTAAGTATGCGCACTAAAAAACAACCAATGTGGCTAAAAGAGTTTTATATTCTTAGTTGTTTAGTTTTGTATAAGATAATTGGAATATAAGCATGATTTAGCTAATTAGTTGAATTGTTTTCTCATTGTACCTACAAGATCTGAAGTATTAATATTAAAAAGAACACCTAATGTTTCCGGTGGGCATGATATACAATCTGCAATGTAAACTATGATTTGCAATCACTTCTCATCTACATGTTGTCTGATGCTAAAGTAAGAGCAGGCAGATACCATCAACATTGTGATGCACAAATCAGACTATATTGGCAAGTGACAAAAAGCTTCAAAGAAGAATCAAAACTTTTCCAAAGAGGAGGAAAAATATTATAAAAGCATTCACATCACAGCTTAACTATAATCGAAAAGTGGTTTTTTTCTTTTCTTTTTTTTTAACTTTTTGTTTCTTCAGGGTTTGCAGATTACCACAAAACAAGGAAGAAGAGCTCTAGGATTGAGCAGATAAAGCTCCTCAATATTTGAGTATAGACCAACTTTCCCAGCCAATGAATCAAACCCAGTTTGGCCAGCCAGTTCTCTTGTATATTCTCCAAAGGCCTATGAACCCTCCCGGCGATGACTCTGCATACCATCAAAGCTTTCCTTATAGATGGATCATCTTCAACAATTTCAATTGATTCAAAAGCTCTTCCACTTGTAGATGTTGTAAACACACCAATTCCACCTTTGAGTTCTTTCTTGGTAGAGAATCCATTTCTGATAATTCGACAGGAGCAACATTTTTCCAATGCACAAAGACTCGAGCAACCATTTAGGCCAAGAGAGCATGCCACAGTTGTACCATAGAACCTCAATAGCTCATTCCCATCAGCAAGGCACCGGGGGTGTTTCTTTGGGAGTTTGCTTGCTTTGATCTTTACCATTTCTCTATACTCTTCAAATCGAGCTAGAGTCTTTTGCATGTTATGGACTTTCAAGACTCTCTCAATCCTACCACAATGACTATCAGACTTCAACCAGCTTGTTCGACAAATTATTTCAACAATCTTCCTTGATGAATCCCCTTCTACAAGCTCAGTAACTGTCAAAAGAGAGTAAAATTAGCTTCTGGATAAAGCCGCTTTAAATTTTCAAATGCAAACATTTTTAGCGGCTCAAAAGAAACCCAAAAGCAAAAGCAAAAGCAGACATTTGGAATATCAATGACTCAATCCCTTTCATAAGTTTCATTTTATTTCTGGGTTTAAGTGATAATCATTGTATAATAGAGTAAAGTCAAGACCTTTTTCATATTCTGAAAAGAATGTGCAGGAGAATCCAGATTCTTTAAAAAATAAGTAATTTTTTTTTTTGGCCAAAAGTAAAGTGCAAAAGAAGGATGTTGTGTGCTTAGCAAAAGTTCTCACTACATATTGTGGTCAGATGAATATGGGTGATTTTAATACCATGCGGATAAAAGAACAAAGTAGGCAAAGCAAACTGGCAGATACACTTCAAAATAAAAACCACAGAATTAAAAATAATAATAACCAGTAAAGGGTTCATCAAATTCTCACCAGCATGCTTGGAGAGATGATGAGCTTCAGCAGCTTCCCATTTGTTAAACTGCTCTCCACATTTATGGCAAGTCAATGAAGAACAATCCTTAGAATATGTCTCAATAGAAACCCTGTTGCTTGAATGAACACCATTACCGCCAGCACTAGAAAGTTTAGGAACTCCAAATTCAGACCCTTCTCTATCAGACACAAAAAAAGGGGACTTTCTTGGAAGAGTTGCTGGTGCCATATAAGAAGGATTGACAAAATGCATTGTTGAGTGCCCTCCAGGTCCAGGCCCTGGTGTCCCTGGCCTTAATGTTCCCACAAAACTTGACCCACCACTTCCATTACCACCACCACCACCACCACCATTGCTGCCACCACCTGAAACTCCATCTTGAAACCCACCATCAAAGCCAGTGATCTTGAGCTCACACCTTGAGTTACTGAGAATAACTTCGTGGGTTATTGGGTTCAGAAACTCACTGCTACCTATGGACCTTGGACTGCAACTTGGGGGCTTCTCTAAATGTCTTTTGCTTCCATGAATCACATCTTTCAGATTTGCTATTGACCTTGAACAACCTGACCTTCCGCCTGCTTTTCTTGTCAAGAATGTGCCCAATTGCTTCCTTGATTTTGGGTCATGAACATCTGATGGCTCTGATTTGCAATGCAAAGATCTCTTCAGTGAAAACCACACTGTTGGCATACTTACACTTCCCCTTTGCTTTCTTTCTAGTGCTTTCAGCTTTCTTCTTCAAAAACTGTACCAATTTTCACTGTAACTCTCTTCCATTTTTCATTTTCAACAGCATTTCAGCTGCAAGGCAGAATATAAAAACACTTTCCATATTTTCTGACAACAACTAGCATTCATTCAACAGCTGCTAAACAGAACACATGCATGTTCAGAAAATAAAACCAGAGCAAAAATCTTCATCAGCAGCACTTACAAGTACAGTGCTTTTGTAAGCAGTTCATATTGTGAGTCATTCAATAATCATTTTAAAATAAATAAAGAAGGGTATTAGAGAGAAAGAGGGAGAGAGAGGGAGAAAGGGACTCAACTTAAAGCTAGAAAACAGAGGACGGTATTAGATAGTAAAGGAAATAAAAAATGAAATTTAAAGGGAAATGGGAGAATCTTTGGCTCTTGGGGAACATGACAACCAACCTGAAATAAAAGAAAAAACTTGTTCAGTGGCTCTAATAAATGCTATAGTGACTGAGTAAGCCAATACTGTGAAACAACTCAGAAAGAGACATTTGTATTTATAATTTTTGTACCCTGTCTCTGGCTGTCTCATTTCAATTTTAAAAACTTAGTACAGCTGTTCAATTTTAAAATTATATGCAACTTAACCAATCGGCCATTCCGCGAGAGCACATATTCGACCTTCCATAAAAGAAATATTATGTAGATTAATTTTAGTTTTTTTTAATTTTTTGAATATTAATGAAGGTTTTAACGAGATATTTTTTAAATATTAGTAAGAATTTAAAAAATTTAGTCAATATTTTAGAAAATCAATTTACATGAGTTCGAGTAATATAATTTAATTATAAATATCAGATATTTATAATCTTTGTAATATGATATAATATCAATAATAATCTTTTATATCAATATAAAAAAAAAATTGTTTACAACTTCACAATTCGCCCCATCCCCAAGATTTTGCATCAAATTTTAACCATGTTCTCGGCTGAAATGACTAAAAATATAATTCATGCCACACTTCCAGAAATAAAATAAAGTTATTTGGAGTTTTGACTTCTAAAATAAATTTAGGTTCACATATTAGAGCCACTCCTTCACAATTATGAGGGTAGTAGTTCGACGCCCATAAAAGTATTGTGGAGGGTCTAATTCTTTCCTCACTTTTGAGTGAAAACAATCTTTTCTCTTTCGAAATGTGAGTAGAACAAACGTTCCTCGAATATTAAAGAGGGTAAAATTTAGACAGTACTATGTAATTGTCTGATTGTCAATATCAATAATATTCTTATGTAATATGAGTTGTAATTTAAACAATACTCTCGTATAATTTAAAAAAAAAATTCACATTTTACCCGTATTGCTTCTTTTAGGAAAAAAGAATGTGTTATGAAGTCTAATTTTATATGTTTTATATCAATTTAAAGAGTTTCATCAGCTAAACCAATTGGCACCGATTTTAAATATGTAAAAAATAATTTCAAATTGAAGTAAAAATAATAATCAGCTTCACTGTTCTACACATAATTCTAAAACAAGATAGTCTTAGTAAAGAATAATTAAACAATGTTCCCATAATGAGATGTTTTTTACTCTTAAATAAGTTGAGTCTCAGTTTGACCAAGATCATCAATACCAGAGGGAGCATTTGAATCATAAAAGATATATTTGTTGTTAATTAAAAGAGATTTATTTGAGGTGAGTCATTAAATATAGGGTGCCACCGAATCACTGCCACTTGAATAAAATTACAAGAACACTGTTGATTTCACATTCACTGTTTTATCTCGCGAATCATCGAGAGGTAAAAATATTGGAGAATTAATTGATCATTAAATTAACCACCGTCAAAATTAATGAAAGAAGTGTTGTGTCACAGCAGGACCACACGTGTGGCCCATTAGATGTTTTCGGATTTTCTGTTTATCCTCTATGTTTCCTCTCCAAAAAGAATTTCTGGATAAATGCTGGAATTAATAACCCATTTAATTTTTTAAAAAATATGAATATTCTTGTATTTTATTATAAAAAGAAAAAAACAAAAAAGTATCTGTTATAATTTTGAATTCATATTGCTTTCATTAATTTTTTATTATTGAATCACTTTGATAAACATTTTTTTTATATACATTATATTATATTAATCTCATAATGGTTGCTCCCTAGGGGCCTGGCCAAATAAATTTTAAGTAATTTTATTTAAATGACATCTCCAATTCAATGGTTTTTAAATAATTATTATAATACAACCAAAGTAAAAGAAAATGCCAACTAATTCTACTAAGTAGTTATCAACATATTCCTCTACCTTTTAAACAAATAAATAAACAAAAAAAGATAAAAAAAAAATAGAATCCTCAAAATGGTAGCAATTGCAACTGTATATATATGTTTCTTAAAGTTAATTTAATTGTGCTTATCAAAAAAAAAAAAAAAGTTTGGTTGCCTTTGTTTTTTTTTATCGAAATTTGAATAAGTTTTAATTTAATTTGAAGTTAAAATAAATTTGAATGTAAATGTCTGAATGACATTTTTTTTTCTTTTTTCAACATATGAACAGAAAAATTTAAAAGTTTGTAGTTTGACACAAATATCCTTTTAAGTGTTGCATATATTTACTATTCACAATTTAAAAATTTCACAAGTTGATTAGCTTGATAGCATTAAAAAAAATGATGTTATTGTCTATCTTAATTTAATTTTGTAATCAAAGATGTAATTATAACATTAACTTTTATTATAAAGTCAACATCATTGTTTTACTTTTGATTCATCGTAGTAGTCATAATTTGATTTGTTTAATATTTTAGTTTAGTTAATGTTACCATGTGAATAAATTTAAAGCAATTGAAAAAATAACTTTAAGGAAATACAAAAATATTAGGTTTATATACATGAATTGTTAAGGGTATTTTTGAGATTTGAAATTAAAATTTTTCATTTAAATTTCAGACTTCAAATAAAAATTGATTTTTTTTTATTCAGTAAAAATTATCTAATAATAAATGATAAATTAAGAAAATAAACAATTTAAAATAAATAAATATCTGAAAAAAAAAATAAGTTCAGACTTTATGCTAAAAACAAACCGCACCGTAATGTAGTTATGATTGTAGAGCAAAATAAGATGGGTCAATCTTTTCTTTCTCTGTTCTTCTTTTTTTTTTTTTTTTGGGGGGCGGGGGGAATTAAAGATGGGCCGTTCTTAATGATGTAAGGATGTACTTTCTGATAAAAGTTTATGCAAAATTTTCATAAATATAAAGAAGGTAATAAATAATAATGATAATGATCGGATAGAAAAGTACCGATGTGGAAAGAATGTGTGTTTTTAGCAAAAAATTGGTAATTGGCAAAGACTAGTAATGGCTTTTAAAAAAATGGGTAAAATTTTTCGTGCAAGAATTTTAATGAGAATCCCCACGACTGACTGTTCATAAAAATAGGAAACAGTTAAAGGTGCACTGAATGTTCTTTATCTAATGGCACATATCTAAAATGAAAAAGATAATAAATGAATGATTTTAATTGATTTAATGTGTGATCACATGTCCTCCAAAATGTTTTAAATATGCCAATTAGATTTACATCTTCTCTGTAGCAATTATTGTTATTATTATTTTTAGAGGACAACAATAATGAAAATCAAGGCTCCAAACAAAACAAGTGGGCATCTAAGTCCTAAGAAAAGAAGAGCTCATTATTAGCTTTGAACACTAATCTCTAGAAACAAAACTTTCCGATACAACTTTGAAAATAAAAAAGGTGTTGAAAAAGAGGCACTAGAAAATCTTAGGTACACTCAAAAAAGAGATCATCGAGTCATTAAATTAAAATAAGGATACTGTTAAGTTATATTTTGCGAAATTTATTCTTCACGTAAAAGAATATGTGAATCTCACGAATTTTATAATTTTTTATTATAAAATAAGAGGTTAAGTTACACTTTTTGTAACTTAACAATTGCCTTAAAAAAAAAAGGGACTACAATTTCCTTCTTCTTCCTTTTTATATTTCATTTTTTTAAAAATTGTTTTGTCATTTTGCTGTTACACATTAAATAGAGGCACACTAACATATGAAATTGATTAAAAAAAAGGATACAAATTTAAAAGTTTATCATATAAGTACCGGTTTGGGTAACATAAGCCATGAATTTAAGGGCGTAGGCATGTGTTGACGCTCCCATTCAATGCCAGCACATGATGAATTCTGAGGTTTCCATTTTGCCCATTTATTGAAGAGCTCATCATGCCATTGACTTGGCCTTCTCCATTTTTTTTTTGGTTAATTATTCTATTTTTAAAAAAATGGAAGCCCCCTTCTATCTTTTTTCCTTTTATTCCTCTAAGTTAGAAGATGTAAGTTGGACCTTGTTGTGTTGGCCCAGCCCAAAAAATATAGGTTTATTTGTGCTTCATTTATACTCATGTCGAGCCCAATTTTAAAAAGGTTAGTCTAATATCACAACCCACATTGACTCATTTGGATTTACTAAAATACCTTACAATTATTTGTTATATGACTATTATTAGGAGTATATTCATGTCGACCTAAATGCCAACCCATTGAATTTTCGTTCCTAAAATATGAGCTCAACACGGATTCATTTGAGCTCTCGTATCATGCCCGTCCGACTAAATTTATAGCTCCATTAAAAAAAAATAACAAAAAAACAAGTTTTAGTTGAAACAAGACAATCCAAGTATATTACTTTGTCATAGGTTTAGGGCATATTTTAAATAAGAGCGATGGTAAAGCTATAAACTCTCGTACAAATTTATTTTATACAAACTAATGTAGAAACAAAGATAATTACTTACGTAACATAATGTACTCTAATTTAACATAATTTATTAAATCTGCGAGCTCTCTCTCTCTCTCTATAATTAATAGCACAGCAGTAAAAACATAATGGAGAACTAGAATTTCTTTTGGATTCTAGCTAGTCATTTTTTAATTGAGTGCAGTTATAGGGATTGGTTATGGTAAAAAGAAAAAAGGGAATTAATATGTAAACATCATAATCTTAGCAGGTTCCATCAAATTGGTGTTGGAAACTGAAATGGCAAATAAATGTTAGAAATTGAAAGAGAGAGTGCCAAGCTGTTGCCTTTTCTTTCCTCTTATATTCGCCCTGTAAACTTCCAACCCTTTTGTGCTTGCTTCAGTCTAATTCATCACATGCTTTCACATCAATGTATCATTGCCAAAACCTTTGACTCTGAAATTTGGGTGTCCAATTGCTATGAGGTGAGGCAATCATAGGTTATCATTGTGCAATGAGTGGTTTCCAGAACGTTTGGGTCCTGATTGAACTACGTCCTCAAGTTCTCTTGACAAAGGCCAAAACTTGGGTTTTGGCATGAAACAAGAAGCAAATAATTGTGGGTTGAATTAGCCATTGAATTGCTCAGACGAAAACAAACAACTGCTGAGACAGGAGAGAGAGAGAGCTCACTGTGTGTTGTGTCCTGAGGGGGAAAGAGCGTGAGATTTGTGCTGAGGGAGAAAGAGCGTGCGCATGTGCGCTATTCCACGCTTGAGGGAAAGTTTTATACTTTGCACAAAACGCACTGTTTTGTGCAAAGTTTTGTACTAAGATTTGTAACAACATCATTTTCCTTAACTTATTACAGCAGATTATATCTTCACCATCTTTATTTTATTGTGCGGATATCTAATTATCATAAAATTTTAATATAATCTTTCTATTATATTTATTTTTAAATTTGTATTAATCAACTATTTTGATACTAACAAATAATAAATGATCATTTTATCTCTAAATGAATTAAAAAATAATTTTATTTTATAAAATTTTAAAAAATAAAAAATTATAATAATACCACTAAATTTAATAAAATAAATAAATCTCAAAATCCAAAATGCTAATTTTTTATAATTATAATTTCATTTAGAACTATTATGTTAATTTTTTGTAATTATAGTTTTATTTAATTTTTGTATAGGGAAGTTTTTTAACTTTAATTATAGGAAAGTTTACAATAATTGTAGGGAGCTTTTTTCTTCATGTTAATTTTTGTAAACTCCCTTATACTTAATTTAATTATAAAAACTAAATGAGATTACAATTATAAAAAATTAACATAATAATTCTTAAATGAAATTATAATTATAAAAAATTAAAATTTTGGATTTTGAGATTTTTTATTTTATTAAATTCCGGGGTATCCTTGTAATTATAACTTTTTATTTTTCAAAATTTCGTAGAATAAAATAGTCTTTTAATTCATTTAGGGGTAAAATTGTTATTTGTTAATGTCAAAGTGGTTGATTGATACAAGTTTAAAAATAAATATGGTGCAGATGAACGTGTTAAAATTTTATAATGGTTAGACGTACATACAACAAAACGGAAGTAGTACAGAAATAATTTTTGATTTATTATTCACAAGCATGCGTCGTCCTTACATCATCTGTGATGTTTTAAATGCATACACAATCCAGTCTTTTCGCAGAATCTTTATGCATCCAAATCGAACAAAAAATTGAAAACAACAGATTAATGACTAACAGGCCGGCATAGCAAATATTAGATAGCATGTAAAAACAAAACTTAAAAAAGATGATGGAGACAATAAGTTGAAACTTCTTTGTCACACTTTATCCTTTCCTTTTGTACAACGTATGAAGAAAGTTGCCAGTGATTGTGCATGACTAGGACATATAACTCCATTTGAGTTTTTCTCTCAACGTCTTCTTCATTAGATTGAAAATTAAGCTCTGTATTCTCTTTTTGATCATCAATAGCTTCTTCTTTTATATTCAAATCGATCCATTTTTATGCCCCATCTTTAACTATTTGTTGCAGAGAGATGGCAAGAGTAGTAGTTGGTGGTGTTATCGTTTGTGTGATGATAGTTGCTATTGATGTTGTTGCTGGCATTTTAAGTATCAAAGCAGGATCAATTACTCAAAACAAGGTAATAAATATAATCAATGTTACAAGAAGTTTTATTCTTTTATTATACGTCATGCAAACACAATTAATATATAAGCATATATACATTTTTGGCTGCGGCTGAATGCAGAGAGACTCTGGGTGTAAGGAAGCTGAGAGTGATCGTCATGATGAAGAAGCTTTTAAGCTTGGGCTAGCTGCGGCGGCATTGCTGGCTGTGGCACACATTGTGGCTAATTTGCTCGGTGGCTCCATGTGCATTTGTTGCACAGACGAGCTTGAAAGATCCACTGCTAACAGGCAATTGTGGTTTGCTTCTTTGATTTTCTCATGGTATGTCCTGTTCTTAATTTGTATCTTCTTTAATCATAATTTTCTGACAGGATTGATAATTAAAATTAAAAAATATATACGACAATTATTTCTTTTTACCCCCTACTTAGAATGATAATTTTCAAATTACCGCTATTTATCGTTAAAAAGATAACAAAAAAGTCATCAACGTGCCCCTCATTTCTTTTAATCTTTTGAACAAAAATGAGGGTTAATTGTGGTTTTCACATTTTTGAGATATAAATTAAATATTCTCATTCTAGTTGGGGGATAAAAGAACGTTTACCCAAATACCAAAATGTAATTTAGCAATTTTTTTGAAGGATGGGGATATCTCCACCCTACTATTTTGATAAATTTACCCTATTTTTAGAAAATAATTATAATGAGTTCACAATATTTTTAATAAATACAAATCAATAAAAATTTTGTACAATCAATCAATTAAATCTTTCTATTAATTTTGTTATTAAGTTTCGCTCACCTTCTTTTATCATGAACTTTAATATAAGTTTTATTTTATAATTTTATTATCATGATATAAAACAACTAAATTGCCCACTAAACATGTGTTATTATATCTAATAATTTAGGTATTTAATTTTGTAACTTATAATTTAATATTTTTAAATGAAATCTAATTATTATTTTCACCATCCTTACGTGTAAATGACATAAATTTGACAGCCCAATAATTTACATGAGTATTGTGGTATAAAGACATTATGTTATTTTAATTAAAGATTAATAATAATACTAATAAAGTAATATTAGAAAAAATGAGTTTGGTATAAAATTAAAAATATATTGAAGTTAGAGTAAATTCTTAGAAGTCTTACCTTATAAGGGTAAAATAATTAATTTAAACTTATGACAAAGTAATTTTTATAATCAAATAAAACAAAAAATTCTAAGTCACAAAAAGGTAAATTAAGATAAATTTAATTAATTAATCCTCCAAAATTCTTCTTTATTTAAAAATTTTTTAAAAATGGTGTGTACTTTTTGTAATTATATTTTAAAAAATGCGGTGGGTTTATAAAAACTATGGGGCAGAGATATCATCGCCACAAGTAAAAACAATTTAGAAATTTTATTGAATTTGTAAACACAATTAGGGATTAATCAAATCATGCTATATATAAAATGGCATACATGTTAATATATATTATTTTGATGGGATTGTAATTTCACAAAACTTGCCAAAGATGATAGGTATTTTACAGACATTAAGTTAATACGAAACTTAAAATAAAATTACAGAGTTTAATATAATATTCTGTAAAAATGTTATACTCTGTAAAACTTACATGTTATGCTTCGACTTAATGTTAAGTGCATATTAATACATGAGTAATATTGTTACCATAAACATTAATTAACTTAAATATGATAAGCAATGTGCAATGGTTATGATGTGCTAGGATCGTGATGGCCGTTGGATTTCCAATGCTGATCACTGGGATTTTAGAGAACTCGAAACCATCATCATCATCGTCATCGTCATCGTCATCGTCATGTGGGATGTTGCACTATCATTTATTAGTTATTGGTGGCATCTTATGCTTTCTTCATGCTCTCTTATTATGCATTGCGATCTACGTTTCTGCAACTTTCAGCCTCAAGCATGAAAGCAGTGCGTCTTAGACACCAGCCTCGTAATCCTTAGATTTTCTTTTGCTTCAATTATTTCTGAATATCCTTTCTGTTAATGCTCAAAGTATTAAATTCGGAAAGCAAAATTCATGGTAATTTTGATGTCGAGTAGAAAATCAATTAGGGAGATCGACACATTTCCTAACAAGATTTTTGGCTTTAGTGACACAGTATTATGACAATTTTAAGGGTAAAGTGAAAAAATAAAAGCTAAATTTTAGACTACCCTTAGTGAATTGACTATCTTCATATCAATTTTTTTTTTTTTTTTGAATCTTGAGTTATCCTTATTTTTCATTTAAAAGATAAGGAAAAAATGGGGTTTGATTGATGAAATTTTTCTTTATATATTAATAAAAATGAGGATAAATTGAGATTTTAAAAATTAAGTGATGGTTTGATGTGTAATAATCTAAAATTAACCAAGTCCATTTTACCAAATTATCAATAATTTACAGAAAATATTGAAGAATTTTTCATATTACATAGTAAATATGCTACCTTAAGTAATTATCCTAATCTTTAGGATCTCAAAGAAAGTGATGTTTATTAATTGGATGATTTAGATAGAGTAATAAGTAATTTATAAGCTAAGAAAACTGATAGTTCAATATCTTTTTTCACTTCAATATCATCTCAAAGAAGGTAAATTATTATTAATGAGTTATCAGCTCCTTTAACTATAAATGCAATAAAACTTAACACAATAAAATCGACTTTGTAATACTAATTTTCTTTTTTTTTTTCAGATTAACCCCATTTCATTCCACGACCAAAATATTAGAGTACAATAGCATTACAATAATCGATTCAACAAGATCTATTTAGGCTGCATTTGATAAAAATTTTAAAATAAAACTTATTTAAGTAGAATTTTTAAAGTAAAACTTTTACCAAAAAAAAAAAATAGTTATTTAATTGTCAATAAGAGTTTTTATTAAAAATTAAAAAATTACTTGAATAAGTAAACTTTTGAAAAATTATGTTACGAAATAAATGAAATGAAAATTATCAAATAAGTAAATGATATTTCATATATTTTAGTATTTTATAAAAGCTTTTCAACCTCTAATTCTAAAGCCCAAAATTTGAACTTTGCTAGTAAAAATAAAATATCTTATTTAATCTTCAAAAACTCTATTAAAGAACTAACTAAACAACATTAAAAGTTCAAAAAGAGATTATGTAGCGGGAAGCAACTGCTGAGATATTACCTGATTGAGGCAAGAGGGTCAAAAGCATCCAGAAGAATTTAAATTTCAATGTTGGGTTGGTTACATACGGAGGTAGAGGCATTGAAGAGAATGCATTGATTGATCAATTTTTTATAAGCTTGAGGTCCCCAACTCCAATTAGACACCTGTAATTAAATAAGTATTTATAATCATTAAATAAATCATACCAAATACCTAGCAGACACATCATAAACATGGACAATTAATTGAACTATTACTACGATACACTAAGGAAAAAGGAAATAATGCACAAGAGATATCTTTATTAACAAATAAGCACTCAATTAATCCCAATACTATCCCTTATTAAAATTCGATCTTTATTTCCATTAATTCTCTAATCCAACATAAATGTGCCTGAGATTAGTCTTTTGGAGCATAATAGACAGAAAAGAGATTCAATCCAAGTATTTTATCAAATGTTGTGAATGAAAAACGAGAACATAATCTAATATTACAACAAATTTAATTTATTGAAAAGTAAAAGACAATTGCTATGTTGCAGTTATATACATTTTGAAGAAATCATTTTCAATTGATTTAGTAGCAAATTTTTTAACATAAAAATAGGTGTTTTTTTTTATTGGAAAGTAAAGCTTTTTATTGATTAAACTGAGAAAACAACATCATAACTTGGACTGGAAAATCATTTAACCATACAGTAGGATTTTCGACATCTAAAGCTATTTTAGCTATAGAGTGGGCTAAGACATTGCACTTCTTTGGAGCATAATGAATAGAAAACAAATGCTGGTTCTTTAAGCTTTCTTGGATTTATTCAATGGTCCAGACAATTTCATTCATGCTCCCTTTCTTTTTCAAAGAGAGATTCACCACTTCTGTTGAATCAGATTCAATCATTATTGGCACACACTTTACTTGTTGCGTAACATGAATGCCAAACACCACTGCTTCAGCCTCCATATTTGCCACATTTCCTCTGAAAGGAATACTCTGAACTGCTGCAGCTATCAACTCACTCCTTGAGTTTCTAATCACCACCCCCAACCCTGCTTTACAATCTGTGCTCTTAATGGCTGCATCCACATTCATTTTGAACCACCCATTTGGGGGAGGTTTCCAAGATTGCTGCCTATTTTGATGACACAGAGCTAAAGCATGAGCTGCTGGAGCTTTAATTCTCCTATAGGACTCCACAATGGCTGCTGCTTTGCTACTGAAACGTGGGGGTCTTCTTTTATCCCTTCCATAATAAAGCAGTTTCTTGCATACCAGACTGCCCAACAAACTGCAATAATTTGCTCTAAATCTGCCTTTTTTCTCTTCGATGCTAATTCTTGCAGCACACTCAGCATATCTTGATTGGCCATTAGCTTGATATCCTTATAGAAATCTGTCAACTTCCAAACTTTCCGAGCAGCCTTGCAATCCATTTAAACATGAAAGACATCTTCCATTTTACTACAGCAAATCTGGCAGATTGGCTCCCTAACCACTTTTCTCATCCATAAATTTTCTGCTGTTGGTAAAAAGTTTCGAGCTGCCCTCCACATGAAAATTTTCACCTTTTCTGGGATGTCATTTGCCCATATAACCTTCTACTGGGTGTTTGAACTTTCTGAGCAGCTTGGCCTATCAGAACAGTTTAGCCTAACTGCCAGCTGGTAGCCACTTTTTACAGAGCAGTGACCATGCTTATCAAACTGCCAAACCAGGGTATCTTGCCTTGGAGTTCTCGGAAGTGGAGTCCTCAAAATCCTCTCTACAACCTCCTTTGAGAAATATTGAACAACCATATCTTCCTTCCACTGATTTCTCTCATCAATAAAGTCAAATACAACTGCATCTGCTGGTAAATTTGGCTGATGTGCACCTCTGGAAAGCTCAAACTTTGGAATCCAATTGCTTCTAAAAATTGAGAGCTGGTTCCCATTCCCTATCCTCCATCTTAGGCCTTTATGCAACACTTGTCTACCCCATAGAATGCTTCTCCATACAAAAGAAGGATTTGACCCCAGCTTTGCCTCCATAAAACTAGTGTGCTTAAAAGTATGTAGCCTTTAGAATTTTTGCCATTAAGGACTCAGGATTCTGCAAAATTCAACATCCCTGCTTAGCAACTAAGGCTTGATTAAAACTGGACAGGTCTTTAAATCCCATACCCCCTCTGATTTTAGCATGGCACAACTTTTCCCATTTTGCCCAATGTATACATCTATGAGTCTCCGAAGATCCCCACCAAAATCTTGCTATAGCTTTTTCCATATCCTCACAGAGGCCTTGGGGGATTTTGAAAACACTCATTGCGTAAGCTAGGATTGCTTGCGCAACAGCTTTTATGAGAACCTCTTTGCCCCCACAAGAGAAACTCTTGCTTTGCCAGCTGGACAGCTTGCTCAAGACCCTTAACTTTACATCATTAAAAAAGCTAATCTTCCTTCTCCCTACCATGGATGGTAATCCAAGGTATTTTTCATGCTTGGAAACCACCTGCAGCCTAAATATTCCTTTAATTTCTTCCTTTTGGCTTTGGCTTGTACCCGAGCAGAAGAACATAGAGGACTTATCATAGTTAAAAACTTGCCCTGATGCTGCTGCATAGCCTTCAAAAATGCTCTTCAAGTTTCTGCAATCAGTGGTGGCCGCTCTTGTAAAGACCAAACTATCATCAGCAAAAAGAAGTTGAGTCACTGACAAGTTTCTGTTAAATCGCAACCCATGAATATAGCTTCGATTTTCTGCCTGCACCAACATACTTGAAAACACTTCTGCACACATTATGAAAATGTAAGGACAGAGGGGACATCCTTGACATAAACCTTGTTGAGCAGTGATTAGACCTTTAGGAACTCCATTGATCAAAATTGAAAAGCTAGCAGTAGAAATATAGTTCAAAATCAAATTCACCCACTTAGCAGGAAATCCTAGCTTTTACATTGTATGTTTTACAAAGCTCCACTCCACTCTATCATATGCTTTACTAATATCAAGCTTTAAAGCCACCAACCCCTTTCTATTGCTCCTACTCTGTCTAATTTTATTCAGACACTCATAACCAATAATTATGTTATTAGTAATGAGCCTGTTTGGAACAAAGGCACATTGAGTAGGGAAAATAAAATCATTCAAAATCTGCTTAAGCTTATTAGCCATGGTTTTTGCAATAATTCTGTAAATAACATTACAAAGGCTAATTGGTCTATATTCAGTCACTTTTCTAGGCTTATTCACTTTTGGGATTAAGGCAATATAAGTCTGATTCAGAGGTGTAAGGTTACCTCCCTCATTCAAAATGTGCAGACATGTTGAGACAACTCCTTCCTTCACTGAGCTCCAGTGTTTCTGAAAAAACGCTGCTGGAAAACCATCCGAGCCTGGCGCTTTTGTAGGGCACATTTAGGAGAGAGCTTCTGCAATTTCCTCTCTTGTGAACGGTTGCTCCAAATAGCTTACCATCTCTCCCAAAATCTTTGCTGGCAAGTCTGCTACTGCTGCATTTATTTGGTCCATTGAAGGGTTTGATGTGGTAAAAAATTTTGTGAAATACTCAATAAAAATCCTTTCCACGTCCTCCCCCTCCTCAACCCATTTATCATTCTCATCTTCAATGCCCCTGATTGTGTTCTTTTTCTTCATTGCAGAAGCTTTTGAGTGAAAAAATTTTGTATTTTTATCCCCTTCCTTAAGCCAGTCCGCCTTCGATCTTTGCTTCCAAAAAAGTTCCTCATCCACCAAAATATTGTCTATCATATTTTCTGTCCTTCGAATCTCATCTCCCCTGTCAAAAAAGCCTTACCCCTCCTTTAAATCTTTTAACTTGTTAATCAGTTGCTTTAGCTTTCTTTTGATTCCATTGAATTCCTCCCTACTCCAAATCTTCAAATTTGCCAAAGATATCTTTGAAATCTTCCTATACATCTCAACTGGATTGCTACTGCTCCACCAGCTTCCCTTCATCCATTCGTGCTTTACAATTTCCTTACACTTGTCATACGAGCTCCACATATCTTCATAGTGGACTCTATGAAAAGTTCGCTTGGAATATTTTTCTTCTTTCCCCTTTTTTAACGCCTCCATCAACATTGGGGTATGATCTGAGCTCCAAGAGGTTAAGTTCAAGGCTGCCTTCTCCTGGAAACAGCTTCTCCAATTGCTATTACTCAACACTCTATCCAGCCTTTCTTCAATAATGTGGATACCAAATCTCCTATTTGACCATGTGAAGGGGTACCCAGTACAGCCTAAATCCCTCAAGTCGCAATCCCTGATAGCGTCCCTGAATTCATTCACCATACTCACACTCCTTTCTCTTCCCCCTAACTTCTCATTTAAATTTAACACCTCATTAAAATCACCAAAACATAACCATGGCAGAGAAGAGAAAGCTGCTAACCTTCTTAAAACTCCCATGTGTGTCTTTTTTTATCCGATTCCGGATGGCCATAAACTCCAATACACCTCCAAAAATTACTGTTGTCATTGTGAACTACCGCATCCACATGGTGATTACTAAAAGATTTAATCTCTACATTGATTTCAGACTTCCACATCATTGCCAAACCACCTCCAAATCCCGCTCTATTAACCCCAAACAGTTCTAGAACCCTAATCTACTCGCTTTTTCTTGCATTTGCTTAGCCTTCAACTTTGTTTCACATAACAAACAAATTTCAGGCCTATACTCCTGTAAGATTTGCTGGGCTTCTCGGAACGTTCGGGTATTCCTCAGCCCCCGAACGTTCCAACTTAAGAGTTTCATGGCTGTCGGCGGTGCTGGCACCCAGCCATCACCGATATCTCGTTGAGCACATTCTGATTTTCTTTTCTATCCTCTTGTATTTCTTCTTCAAAATTCAGCTTTGTAACTACTGCATTTGCTTTTTGCAATTGTAATAGCAAATCAGTCTTTTGTGGGCTATTTAGTTTACACTTTTTTTTGTTTTGGGCTTTCCTTCCCCATGAAGCAGCAGAGCCTTTTTGCATTGATAGGCCCTTCGCTTATTCCACTCCTCTTTATCACATTTCGAGCTTGATACTTCCGCTTCTTCTTTTTGGGCTTTAATTTTTCCATCCTACGCTCCTTTTCGTTATCTTCAACTTCGGACTCCATTTGGATTTGAGGCTCATTTGTGTTTTGCTGACAGTCCATTTCATCCAAAACCTCCACTATTTCCTCTTTTTCCCGCTCACTGCTTCCCGCTTTTTCTAAAAACACTTCCTCTGTTTTGTCTGTGTTTTTGCTTTGAGGTTTTTCCTGTTGTTTTTCATTCCCGCCCTTAATTCCTACTTTCGTGGACATGTCCCAATAATCTGTATCCCCATCAGCTAGATTTTTGTGCACCTCACAGCTATCAACTAGCCTGCTGTGTTCTTTATCCCCTAGCATTAATTGCATATCACCAACCCTCAGAGCCTCTCTCATTGGTCCACTCAAACTATCTATACCCGAATCTAGTTGGATCCGGTTTGCACCTTCCTCACTGCCCGTTTCAACTAACTTGCATAGTTCTTCTTCTGCGGTGTTTCTACTCATCTCACGTTGTGCTGGTGTTGTGTGGTATCTATTTGGCTCTGAATCCCATCGGTCTCTTCTCCTGCTCTGCTTCAGTCACTCAGTTATAGTGGTTGCCTTGAGCCATGGGCCGTAGGCCAATTCATCATTGGATTGGGATTTATAATAAACACATTCCCTGTACTAATGCCCAATTCTCTCACAACAAAAGCAAAAATCCGGCAACCGTTCATTGTTGCGGAATTTAAATGATGTCAACGTGCAAGTGGACACAACAAGTAGTAATAGTGATAAGAAATCAGATAGTCTCCATAGGGATTGATCTTATTGCAATTTGTCGCAGTAATTTTATGGTGCAAATCTTAGCTAAGTAATTAAACAAGATTAAATTTAAAAGACCTAAAGAAATTAAAAGATATAATAAACTAAATGCAATAAGAGAGAGCTACGTCACACTTAAGGGTATACTCGATGATAAAGGGGTAGTTGGATCTTAAACTCACTTAATGGTTTTGACTTTTTTTCACTTGATGCTTTTGCCACAAAGATCTCGCTGCAACATGGGCAAAATCTCTCATGCGTCCTTAATTGTCGCTGTTGGATATCTTATGCCTAAAAGTAACCTAATAATGACCAGTTATTAGACCAACTTCTAGATATACCATTACTCTTCTATGTTCCTTTAACCCTATAAGGTGACTACCTATATCTAGTTCATCACAAATTCTTGATTAGGCATGACCCTATTTAAATCGAGTTAAACCCAACTTGGGAAACCAAACCTATAATCATGTATTGTCTCGGCTAGATCCATTAGGTTAGACCTTTTTAAGGCTTTTTCTAACTTGTATCTACTAAATGGGTGGTCAATTTGAAATAGTGATTTACAACACATACAACCAAAATAAAATGCTCTGACAATACACGCAAAGAACACAAGGTATGAGTCAAACAACCATTAAGTTCATTTAAAATCCAATTACTTAGAAGTTTAGCTCATGATGAACTTTAGAACCATAAAAGTATAAGTGTTTGTCATTAAATACATCATCAAGGAGAATTAAAACAAATAAATATAAAGATAGAGTTTATATACAACAAAGATGAAGTATCACTCTTAAATCTTGATGCACACTCTCTCCTTCTTGAATATTCTTCTATTATAGCTCGAAATTCCCCTTGAGTTTTGTGAGTCACGGTGAGAATGATGATGGATGACGGATGATGGTGTGGTAAGGTGGCTGCTCATGGGTGATGACAATGAATGAAAAGATGTGTCGCTCTTGAATGACCCCTTGATGCCTTCAAATAAGCCCCTTTTTTTTTCTTACAATTTTTGTAACCCTAAAAGAAACAGAGGACGCTTGTCAACATAAGAGAACCCCAGGACCACATGACAATTTGTGTTGCCACCACTATTTGTTAGGCTGACAAGCGATGGTAGTGACAAATTGCGAGAGATTCTATCTCTGCTGAGACCCATGACATTGGCGATCCTTCTTGTCTCTCTTATTGCTCTCGGATTCTTTCGCAAAGAACTTCTACAAACATTTCCTAATTTTTGCTTGATATTCTACGACGTGCACCGATCTTTTGGTATCTTTCTACGAAGTCTCGCTACTTGTTTTGTCTGCGCGACATTGACGGCGAATATTCCTCTCGTTGCAAATCGTGTCGGCTTGCATGTGAGTTTGTCTTTATCTATCTTAGCATCCCGAATTTCTACAAAGCAATCTCCATGACGCATTTTCTTTGATTCGATTTTGTGCATCGGACAAGTTTTTTGTCATGTTCTACAATCCTGCTTCTTTGCAGTATGCGATCCTTCTTTTGCGGTATCCTTTATCAACTGTAAGCATTTGGGGTTACCTTTTATTATGCACAAAATAAGGACATGAGATGATCTTTACACATTATTTTATTATAACTAAGATGAAATATATGCATATGCTAAATATAATAAAACTTCACTAATTACTCTCTAAGTAATGTAAGTTTAGGTCTAAATATAACATGATAACTCTCATTTCATTGAGTTATCACACGTACATCACACACAACGGAATGGCTTTTTCACCATCCCCTTCTTGTTCTAGTTCAATTAACTTTTTCAGTGGTTTGGTAATGTCCACTGAAATTCTCAACCTTTGGAATTGCCCAAAACATTCCCATGCAGCATCAATGTCCACTTCTTTCCACTTTACCAATCACCTATCCCAACTCTACTGCCATCTCCTTTGACATACACATTATCGGAACATCATGGATCTGCACCCAAAAAGCTACATGCCTGAAATCTTGTTTTTTGACATCCCCTATCTCAACTGGTTTAGTGAGGACGATAAGCGCTCTATCAAAATGCCACGGCCCCCCCCCCCCCCCCCCCCCCCAACACACCAAAATGCTCCCTTTATCTATCTCCGACCCGAACTTGAACATGGATACATTGTCTCCTAAGCTCTCTATTTTAACTTCCCGTGAAGTTTTCCACACCTTCTGCATCGCAATCTTTAAGCCTTCAATGCTGACTCCTCTTGTATGAAGCACTTTCCCAACCAGACAGCCCACCACAATCTTCTCTCCTCTTGCTTTCAGTTTGCTCTTAAAAAGCAACTCTACCTTCTTCCTCTTCACTTAGTCTTATGGCTCTGATCCATCTGCTGTACCTTATTACTCTAAGAAAAAGACTGTTTTTTTCACCAAATAAATATTTTGCTCCTGATTCTATCTCTCAGATCTAACTAGCATTAAATACTGTAATAATAAGACTAAAGGACTAAATAAACTCTACCACCCACACAGGAGTGACTTAAAGAGCCATGAATGCTTCACTCTAACCCTCATCCCCATTAGTTACAATTATATAAAAGCTTTTAAAGTCTCAACTTATATTACATAAATTATAATTACAATTTAACAGATGATATTTTTTTTATACGGATGAGTATTGTTTTTAATTTTACTTGAAGGGAGAGTAATTATATAAACTTGCCAATGGCAATTTCGTCAATTCGGTGAAAAATCGCATTGGTCCTCCCGTCATGACACGTATTCAATCCAATTAGAACCAACGTACCAAGAGCATCAACGCTCTAAAACTCAAAAGCGGTGAACCAAAAGCAATCAGATCTATACCGTTCGTTTGCTCTTAATCGGACGGCTATCCATCTCAATCCGCGTACTCCACTCCCATTTGTCTGTTCCTCACCTCTCAATCTCTCTATAAATTCCCCCAAGCCGCTCAAATCTCGCAAAAACACGCTAAGCTTTCATCTCTCGCACTTTCCATTTTTCTTTCTCCGTTGAGGGTTTCTTCACTTGAGATGGCGGGTCGGGGCAAGACTCTCGGGTCCGGGGCGGCGAAGAAGGCCACCTCGCGTAGTAGCAAGGCAGGGCTTCAATTTCCCGTTGGTCGTATTGCCAGGTTCCTGAAAGCCGGGAAATATGCTGAACGGGTCGGTGCTGGAGCTCCGGTTTACCTCGCCGCCGTCCTTGAATATCTCGCCGCTGAGGTATCCTCTTTCTCTCTCTCTCTTTTTCTCCATCTCTTTCTTCACTGTTATAGCGTAATCGATTTCCTTGTTTCAGATTCTTTTGCGTGTTTGGTAGGTTTTGATCGATGGTTATTTCTTTATGTTTTAAATTGTGGATGTAGGGTTTCTGAAGTTGATATTTTTTTGTGAAAATTGGCTCTTTTTGTTGTTATTTATTAAACTTGCATGTCTACTTTTTAATTTGTGTATAGAGTTTAGTTCTTATTATAACGTCTGGAAATTATTAATATTTGTGAATTAGGATTTCTGTGGATCTGCATATATGGTTTTTCTTTTATTGTAATTCTAGTTTTGCCTGATTCTTTGTAAAATTTGGCTTTTTATGGATCTTGGTGTAAGATATCTAAATTGTTAAGTCATTATTGTATTTCAGTAATGACTTTCTAAGGTTGGAATATTGTGCCATAATCAAATTCCTCTGCTTTATTGTGAAATAAGGGTTTCTAGTGTGATCTGTGTTATACATAATGTAATAGCAGAAGGCTTCTTTGTAATAAATTGTTGGCCAAATGTCCATTTTTCATGATTTTTTCCCTTTTCTGGTTGTCAAAAATTAAATTTTTTGCCCTGAGTTAGGGTTGTGATTTGAAATTGGGGTATTTTTGTTGGGGGGGGGGGGGAGATCTGGATCGTATTTTTGTTGTTAGAGAATTTCAAAATCAGAATATTTGTGTCCTTTTATTTGGTATTTGATCTTGCTCTGAACTGATTTTGGATATTAGCATTTTGTTGATAGAAAATCTCTAATTTTAATCTTGTCTGATTTTGTGCAGGTTTTGGAATTAGCTGGAAATGCTGCAAGGGACAACAAGAAAACAAGAATTGTCCCACGTACGCCATATCCAATTGGCTGTCAGGAACGATGAGGAGCTCAGCAAGCTTCTTGGGGATGTTACCATTGCTAACGGTGGTGTGATGCCCAACATCCACAACCTTCTCCTTCCCAAGAAGACTGGAACTTCAGGGTCCAAGGCTGCTGATGATGACAGTTAAATTCTTATCACTTGGAGAATCAAAATGATGAAATGATGATCAACATTCTTGTGTTAATTGTGTCATGTGACATGCCTTTTTAGTGTTTGTTTAGTTAGTTTGTTGGTTTTGTGTTTGTAGCTAGGATTTCAAATAGTTATGTTTGTGTATAAGTTCTACTAGTTGCTTAATACAAGAAGAATTGCTTTCTATTTTTCATGCATACGAATCTTACAGATTTCATTGTAAAAACAAAAATCATATATTATGAACAGTAAAACTTGAAAGAGTTATAGGAGTGTAGAGGCTTGTTGCTAATCGAACTTGCTCAAAAAATAGGCCATAAGTTAATTGTCGGATTTCGCTTGTAATTGAGCTACGGTATTGAAAGTTGAAACCCAGAGTTGTGTCGCCATTTCTAAGGAGGCAGATGAATTGATAGATTCAATTCACCCATGTTAATGCTGGAGTTGTGTCGCCATCTTTTTAATTGAACTCCACATGCACAGTTTAATTAAAATACGCACAATGGTAACCTGATCTAAAGTTCCTAAAGATCTTTTTAACTGAATTTTCTAAAGATTGAGCGACAATGACAAATGTGCCATGAACAGATGGACCAAAGAATTGTGCACTGGGCCACTGGCCTATCATGTTCTTATAAATTTTGCAAAAATTAGGGGCATCATATACTTCTAATTAAAAAAGATGAGAGCTAAGAAGATCTCAAACGGGGTATTTCTTTACCTTGCTGGGGTGTGTAGTGAGTTGAAAAGCCTATTTACAACGTGTTGTAGTTTGCTCTCTCTACTACAAAGGCCAAGTTCATTGCTGCAACAGAAGCTACAAAAGAAGCTATATAGATGAAAGGTTTGCTAAAATGAACTTGATTTGGATCAGGATGTTGCAGGGATCTACTGCGACAGTCAAGAACCAAGTTTACCATCGAAGGCTCAAACACAGATGTGAGACTCCTTTTCACTAGAGATCAAATTGCAGATTGTGCCTTCATTCAAGTTCAAGAAATGTTTGGACTTGATGGATAATAGATTACTAGTAACTGATACTAGTGAAATTGTTGTAAGTGATTAAGCTACAGGTTTCATGGTTTGTGAATCAAGGTGGAGATTTGTGAAAATGTGATTCTTCTCAAATCAGTTAAAGCAGTTAAGAGGGTTTGGTGACGTGGCACTGTGAGATGGCAAGTGGGGTAGATTTTTAGTTTCTTAAGCAAATAGCACGCTTTATAAACAGAGTTGAGGACTGATTGTTTCACTATTTTTGTGCCTTAAATGGAGTGAGTAGAGAGAGTTCGACGCTGTTCTTGGTCTCAATCTCATCACTGTAATTCCCTCTGTAATTGTAACACAAAATCATCTCTGTTGGTCGCTTATAGCCGAACCACATAAATGCTCCGTGTCTCTATTTTGATTCTTTCCAGTTCTTATTTTCAGCTCTTTATTCAGTTCTTCGATTGCTTGTGATTCAGATTTGATTCTAAGATAAGCTTAGATTGATTCTTGATTTATCTTGTGTGGTGATTGTGCAAATTAAGCTCTCAAGTCTTGATTCACTTAAACAGTTCAGTTCAACCCATTACAAGTGCTTGATGGTTTTGGTGGAAATCATTATACCAGACATTTTATGCTCGCAATGAAAGTTGGTTCTCGAAGAATTCCGAGCAGGGCGGAACAAGCCAACTTTAACTGGAGGGCCAAAAATTTATTATAAAAAAATTTAAATAAAATTCTAATTTAAATAAACAATTATCAAATAATGAAAAATAAACTTTTTGAAAAGAAAGTAAAAAGAGTTAAGAAAAATACTTATTTTTATTTTTTAAAAGTAAGGAATTTTTGTTTATTGAGATTAGATTTTAATCGATTAAACTGAAAAATTAAGGAAAAAATATAAGCAGCGTTTATCACAATTAATTACCTAAATCCTAAAACAATTTATACTATCAATTGAAATTAAATAAAGAAGCTAAATAATAAATTAATATTTTCAAAGAATACAGGTGAAAATTGGAAATTAAGAGTTGGGTTTAGAGCGAGAGAATCACGAATTAATAATTTGGGAGAGAAGACAAGAGTCAAATATGGCCCATTATTAAAGTTAGTTTAATTTAAAGATATACATATGTTGGTATTTTGGTAAATACAAGTAACTTGAAGGATTTTTTTAATTATCTTATTATTTAACTTAATATATTGCATGTTGAGTAATATTACATATCTCAAATTTTTTATCCTAATAACTATCTCAAATGATTTGTCATTCATTAATTGGTTGATAGTTCTTTACAAAATTCAAGTGAATTAATTGTAATCAATTAATGAATACCAAATCATTTAAGATAATTATTTAAGATAAAATTTAAGATATATAACATTCTTGATGATATGTTGTCTCTTTTTTTTTTTTTAAATTTTTTGGCAAGGGCCACGGCCCATGTTGGTCTCTTCTTGGAACCGGCCCTGTTTCCGAGGCTATTAATTTCTTATTCTAGGAACGACATATCCAAATCATATTAGTTCCGAAAGAGTCACACAAATTCAAAAGTGATAATTGTTTACATTTTAAAACGGTTAAAAACAAATCTTGAATTGGGTACAAAGAAATCTATTCAAAACAAACACATAGTTGATGTATTTATTATTAAAAGAAAGATACATCTAAAAACTGAAAGTCTGAAACTGTGAGTGAGGAAGCCCACCTTCATTCATATCCCAACTTGAGCGAATTGATCAACATTGTTATATGTATTTACCTTAGCTCCTTCTTCTCAGCATCATCACCAAATATATCTATGTAGTCTTCCAGGACCAACTCTGTAATTTCATCTTCATCATCATACTTTTCAAGCTCCATCTCTAATTTTGCTGCTTTCTGGAACATCTACCACAATTTCTTTTCATTTTTCATATTCTCAGATTTCTCTTCAACATTTTCAAGAAGTAGTTTGGGTAAGGGGTACCCATAGCAAATCGGCTGTTTACTGACAAACTATCGGACTGTTGATCCGACTGTTGAGTAGCTGCTGCCATTGTTTTAATTTGAAGAACAAGAAGAAGCCTAAATGTCTCCGAGAGTCTTGGAGAAAAATAAGGAAGAAGGTTATCGGGTTATTGCAAAATAAGGAACCTAGCCCTTATTTATAGACTTTATCATGTGATTCGTTGTTCCTTGAGGATTCCTTGTTCCTTTAGGATAACTCTCAATTTTTATCTTTGCGTTTACTTGTCGATGTCGGAATTTCTTTGGAATCGGAATGGGTTGGAATGGGAATGAAATTTGGAATGTGAATGGGAATCGAGAATAAGTTGTTTACTTGAGCTGTAGGAATTTGAATCGGAATGGGCTGGAATTCCATTGATGTGTTTACTTTATTTTGGAATCGGAATCGGAATAAGCTGAATTGTTTCGAATTACTAAAATACCCTTAGTTTATTATAATAATAATAATAAAATTTAATAATAATAATAAATAAAATAAGAAACATTAATCGATTTGAATAAACTAATATTAAAATAATAATAATGACATTATTATTATTTTAATATTATTTGTGATTATTTCATTAATATAAAAATGATATTAATTAAAAATAAAATTTAATAATTATAATAATAATAAAATAATAAAATTAATAATAATAATGACATTTAAATAATAATAAAAAATAAATAAAATAATAAAAATTAATTGATTTTAATAAAATAATATTAAAATAATAATAATGTCATTATTAATCTTTTAATATTATTTGTGATTATTATTATTATAAAATGATATTAACTAAAAAATAAAATTAATAATAATAAATAAATAACTAAATAATAATAATAATAATAATAATAATAATAATAATAATAATAATAATAATAATAATAATGACATTTAAATAAAAAAATAAAATAAAATAATAAAAATTAATAGATTTTTAAAAAATAATATTATAATAATAATAACGTTGTTATTATTATTATTTTAATAATAACGTCGTTATTATTATTATTTTAATATTATTTGTGATTATTATTATTATTATAAAATGATATTAATTAAAAAAATAAAATTAATAATAATAAATAAATAACTAAATAAATTAATAATAATAATAATGAAATTTAAATAATAATAAAAAATAAATAAAATAATAAAAATTAATAGATTTTAATAAATAATATTAAAATAATAATAATGACATTATTATTATTTTAATATTATTTGTGATTATTACTATTATAAAATGATATTAATTAAAAAAATAAAATTAATAATAATAATAATAATAATAATGATAATAATGTTAAAATAATAATTATAATAATAAAATATTAAAATAATAATTATAATAATAAAATATTAAAATAATAATTATAATAATAAAATATTAAAACAATAATTATAATAAAAATAATAACATTAATGACAATAATAATAATTAAAATAATGAAATTAAATAATTTTTATGATAATTATTGTAATAATAATAATAATAATAATAATAATAAAAATTATTATTATTATTATTATTAACATTTATTATTATTATTAATTTTAATATTTTATTTAATAATAATAATAAAAAAAATATATTAATTATTTAATTAATTGTAAAATATATTAATTATTTAATAATTATAAAATATATTAATTATTTTTTATCTAAGGACAGAATGGGTATTTTTGATTTTATGGGGGTCCAAAATTGTCAATCATGGGAATGAGAGATTGATTCGCAAGGGAAAGCTTGGGAATCAATCTCCCAATCCTCATTCCCAAATTCGGGTGGGACTCACGATTCCCATTCCCATTTTCCTCTATTTTGTGAAGTAAGCACATTCAATCATTTCGATTTGATTGATTCTCTAATCGAGAAAATAAACACTACCTTAAGTAATTAAAAATAATTAATGTAATCAAATTATTTGTATGTCACAGAAATGGTAACATAGGTGGGGCCCACCAATCAACTCACTACAAACACGAGTACAGTAACAGATAACTTTACGAAGTAATTAATTTTATAACAAGTTTGCAATCATCATGAAATTAAGTATCAAATTAAGCTATTTTCCACTTCAATTTCATAGAAATTAACAAGTTTGCATAGAAGACTAATGAATAACAACATTATTGATATGCGTGTCATGAGAACATATTAACATTTATGAAATTTAAATAACTACCAATCTGATCTCTACATGAAAATTACCCTACAAATTTATTAACATTAGGCAATTAAAAGTAGGATCGAATTCCTGTTAGAACATAGAATCCTTATATGTACTGATGTACATTGTTCAATTAAGGGTTGTCCTATTATTTTAGTGAAATTATTTCGTTTAAAAATAATGGTTTAAATAACGTTTTTTTTCTTTTTCTAGATTTACAAAAATAATTTGACTACATTAGTTTAATTAATTATTCAAAGTTGAGAGTTATGCTAAAATAAGAAGGCATCCTAAATTAACTAGGAATCCTGAAGGAATAAGAAAACAAAAGATGAGCCTATAAATAAGAGATGGAGTTTAACATTAAGGATCTACTTATTTCTCAAGAACCCGATAACCTTGTTGCTTATTTTTCTCCGAGACATCTTCGCATGTTCTTCAAATTAAAAAAATGGCAGTAGCTGCTCAACAGTCCGATAGTTTGTCAGTAAATAACCGATTTGCTATGGGTACCCCCTACCCAAACTACCTCTTGAATTTGTTGAAGAGAGCTCTAAGAAGGACAATTATATATACCTCGTGATCAAGTAAAATTATAGAGAAATCGACGAATATGAAAAATGAAAAGAAATTGCAACGGTTGTTCTTGAAAGCAGCAAAATTATAGAGTTGGTCCTGGAAGACTATATGCATATCGATGGTAATGATGCTCGGAAGGAGCGAAGGCAAATACATGTCACAATGTTGATCAATTCACTCAAGTTGGGATATCAATGAAGGCGGGCTATCTCACTCACAGCTTTAGTTTTTAGATGTATCTTTCGTTTAATAATAAAAACATGTTCTAAATACATTCATTTGTACCCAATTTAGGATTTGTTTTAACAAAAAGAAAGCGCGAAAGAAAATTACATATCTTTAAACTCTAATCCCTCTTACATTTTCCATTTTGGGCTTAAGAATATTTTTCCCAGTAGCACACTTTAAAGGTTTGTAAAGTCAACAATTTCTAAAACTCATTGAATTTCTAAATTAGCTAGAGAACTGAAACCATCTAATGGAAATATATGAAGTATGAATGATCAACTTGGGAACACTAACGTGAATTAAATTTTCCTAGTCTCAATAAGTTGTAACACCATAACTAGAAAAAGTGAAACAACAAAAGAAGGCAATATTGCTGGCTTAGGATGTATGAGAAACAATAAAAGTGACAAGGGACAAATAGAAAAACCGTCGAGAAGCCCAAAGAATTTATTATTTGAGTGAAATATGAGAAACTGGCGTCAACAAGACAGGAAATTTCTAAGAATGATGAATAATTAACAGAGTAATGTTAGGATATTAACTACTTGCACAAACTGATGTCATGTGAAAGAATTGGTCGGATGGAAATAAAAAATCTAAATGCATGACAAAAAATATGGGACCATTGGGAAATAATACAGAAGTGTGTTACATTATAAGAATTTTAGAGGGATGTTAAAAGCTTTACGCATTCTTCTTTCTGCCATGACAATAAAACTGAAAACGATGCCGTCCGTACAATTTTTTGCGGGCCATTTGAGGCTTTGAACAAATTATTTCTTTAATCGTTCTTCATAGGCTACTAATTCACACAACGGGCGCTTAGGCCTCATTGGTACTTTTGAATGACCTTCAATTCTGCCATAACAATAAACTGAAACGACACCGTCCGTATAATTTTTCGCCCCCAATTTAGCAAATTGTTTCTTCAAACACCTACAGCTACTAATTTCACACAATGCACCTTCATTGGGCCTAGGCCTCGATATGTTTTTTTCAATGGTCTTTCGATTCAACTATTACAATGAACTAAAAAACGACACCGTCCATGTAATTTTGTGCGTGCCATTTGAACAAATTGTTTCTTCAATCCTCGACAGCTACTACTACTAATTCACACAACATGACTTAATTGATTGTCTTTTCATCAAGCAGTTGATGTGCGCAATAGATGAGTTAAGATCTAGCAGTGGCAGCAATTCCTTGAACTCATCACCATCAAGCTTTTCTGTGCCTTCAAGTAATTCAACCAATTGATCCATAAGATTGAGTTGTTCTTGTACCTTAACTTTCACTCCAACTAAACTGTTTGCTGATTTTGAAGAGAAAATGTTGCCTAATGATTCAATTAAGTTAGACTTAGCAGATGATTCATTTGGTTATGAAGTTAATCAACCAATAGTTATAATACGAACCGCAGGGATGACTTAGTTGATTGTGATGTTAAGGACGATGTAGTTGAATCTGATAATGAGAACAATGATGATAATTCGAGTGAATCTAATAATGTGAACAATGATGATAATTCGAGTGAGTCTAATGATGTGGATATGAGCAAAATTCAGATGATTCTGATAATTTTACAATGTAGACAATGGGGAAAATTCAGTTGATTCTGTTGATGTTAACAATGATGAAGATATGGCTATTTCTGATGTAACTTGGCAACATGACGGCGAGGGCTTAAAGTGTCCATTTATCAGTGCTTTGCTGAATAAGCTGCCCAAAATAAGTTTAATATTCCTCTTAGAAAAAATAGGGAATTTAATAATAGATTGGGGAAAGTTGCAGACATTGTGAAAGAAGTTAAGAGGGAACTAAGATAACATGCAAAATCAAAGGGAAGTAGATTTTTGAATGAAGCTGATGTGGATTCAACTTGTGCTTTTAATGACAATTATTTTAGTCTCTATCATTTGGTGAAGAACGAGGACTTGGCTATAAATGATGTTCCTATTGATAAATTGATAGACATTGAGAATCAATTAAAGGAATCAAAGAATAATGTTAGGGAAAAAATTAAGGAGATTCAAGAGCTGTACTATGAGGGTGGGGATTCTGCTTACGGAAAGGAAGGGGATGAAAATGAAGATTCTGAGGAGGACACCAAAAACTCTGAGGATGAATCTGAAGAAGAGTTGAACAGCAAGACATTGAACAACGAGGACACTGAGGATGAATCCGTAAAAGAGTTGAACAGCAAGACATCAAACAAGGAGGACAGTGAAGATAGTGAGGATGAATCTAACAAGAGTTGAACAGCAAGACATCTGACAAGAAGGACACTAAAGATACTGAGGATGATGAGTCCGAAGACTCTGAGGATGAATCAGACTGAAGATTCTGTTTGATCAAATTCAAGAGTCAATGATAAGGGGTCTCAGTCAGAATTAGCGAAACAATGTGATTATATTATAATGTTTCTGCTTATGGTGAGAAAATAACCAATTGTTTGATATTTGAATTCTTCATGATTTTATTATCTTACTGGAGCTCATTTATATTTGCTGGTTACAACTAAATCTTTGATCTCAAACCAACAATCACGACTGAAATCAAAATAATTATTGAAATAACAATCTTGCTAATTTTAAGTAACAGAAAGATAACAAAAGACTACTACTTAGGAATTGAACCCTTCTCAATCCATGCTCAATCTTTGACAGCGTCCAACTTCTTAATCCTTGCTCCAGCTCATGATTCCAGGTGACTTCTTCACACACACACACACACATTGCATGGTTTTCATGTGTCGCATGGCTTGCATGAAGGCATTCTCAAGATCTTCATATCATATACTTAGGATTTGGCTTATGTGTCCTGTGGCTATTACGTGGTTCTATATCATTACCCCCTTCACGAATAGCACCCTTGTCTTACAGATTAGGGAATTGACATCGTAACTCATCTGTATCTTCCCAAGTTGCGTCTTCAAGTGGCAATTTCTTCCACTGGCCCAGTCGTTGTTCTATAAACTTTCTACCACGCTTCACCCAGCAGATATCAACAAGTACATCAGGCTCCATGATAATTAACCCTTCAGCATCAATTGAGGGCAAGTCAGTGCTGTCACCTTGAAAATCGCCAACGGCTTTCTTGAGTAACGAAACGTGGAATATGGGATGGATGCGTGAATTCTCTGGCAATTGCAATTCATACGCCACTGCTCCAATCTTACACATGACTTTGTAGGGCCCAAAATACTTGCAAGCTAATTTCTGGTGCGCATGTATAAACACCGAAAACTGATGATAGGGTTGTAATTTCAAGAATACCAAATCACTAATTTCAAATTCCACATCTCGTCGCCCTTTGTCAGCTATCTGTTTCATCCGATTTGTTGCCATGGCCAAATTTTGTTTCAGTTGCCGCAATAACTCATCACGAGTTAATAAAGCCTCGTGGACTTCGTTAACAGGTGAAGAGCCAATATTGTCCAGTGGAATGGCGGAAGGAACTCTGCCGTACAATACCTCCGTTGTTTTGTTTATCATTGGCCAACGTAGTGGCTTCATTCTTATCGTGGGCCGAATTCTGGTACAACCCCACATTCCATGTTTCCACTGGCATGATGCCGTTCCAAGCATTGAACGGCAGAGTTCTTTCTGCCATTCCACTGTACAACATTGGCTTTTCACCCGTTAACGAAGTCGACAAGGCTTTATTAACTCGTGATGAGTTATTGCGGCAACTGAAACAAAATTTGGCCATGGCAACGAATTGGATGAATCAGATAGCTGACAAAGGGCGACGAGATGTGGAATTTGAAATTAGTGATTTGGTATTCTTGAAATTACAGCCCTATCATCAGTCTTCGGTGTTTATACGTGCGTACCAGAAATTAACTTGCAAGTATTTTGGGCCCTACAAAGTCATGTGTAAGATTGGAGCAGTGGCGTATGAATTGCAATTGCCAGAGAATTCATGCATCCATCCCATATTCCATGTTTTGTTACTCAAGAAAGCCGTTGGCGATTTTCAAGGTGACAGTACTGACTTGCCCTCAATTGGTGCTGAAGGGTTAATTGTCATGGAGCCTGATGTACTTGTTGATATCCGCTGGGTGAAGCGTGGTGGAAAGTTTATAGAGCAACGGCTGGTCCAGTGGAAGAAATTGCCACTCGAAGATGCAACTTGGGAAGATACAAATGAGTTGCTACTTCGGTTCCCCCTTGAGGACAAGGGTGCGGTTCGTGAAGGGGTAATGATAGAGAACCACGTAAGAGCCACAGGATACATAAGCCAAATCCTAAGTATATGATATGAAGATCTTGAGAATGCCTTCATGCAAGCCATGCGACACATGAAAACCATGCAATGTGTGTGTGTGTGAAGAAGTCACCTGGAATCATGAGCTGGAGCAAGGATTAAGGAGTTGCATGCTGTCAAAGATTGAGCATGGATCGTAGAAGGGTTCAATTCCTAAGTAGTAGTCTTTTGTTATCTTTATGTTACTTAAAATTAGAAAGATTGTTATTTCAATAATTATTTTTATTTCAACCGTGATTGTTGGTTTGAGATCAAAGATTTAGTTGTAACCAGCAAATATAAATAAGCTCCAGTAAGATAATAAAATCATGAAGAATTCAAATATCAAACAATTGGTTATTTTCTCACCATAAGCAGAAACATTACACTATAATCACATTGTTTCGCTAATTCTGATTGGGACCCCTTTGGCTAATAGAATTGTTGAGATAGCTGTTTGTAAGTTCTTAGGACTCCTGAGTGGCCACCGATTTTTCTATCATGGGACAACTACTTTTTCTCTGAAAAATAAAAGCCCATCACGAATAACGTACGGCCCAGTGATTTAATTATGAGCTGTTGATAACTCAATGAAATGAAAGTTATCATGCCTTATTTAGACCTAAATTTGCATTACTTAGAGAATAAATGGTGAAGTTTTATTATATTTTTAATTATATTTTACATGTGCATGTATTTAATTTTAGTTGTAATAAAATGATGTGTGGAAGACCATTTCATGCCTTTTTTTGTGCATAATTGTAGGTGACCTCAAGAGTTTATAGTTTGACAATGGATGCTACAGAAGAGGGATCGCATGCTGCAGCAATGGGCTTGCAGAAAACAACAAAAGACTTAGCTGCAGATGACCAAAATCAAGCCTGAATCAGAGGAGATGCTGTGGTAATTGCTGCAGCATTCCTGGAGCAAATACAGACAAGACAGCTCACATGCCGGCCGACGAGAATTTGCTACTGCATGAGAATATCTTCTTTGTGATTGTCGAAGTGCGAGACAAAACAACAACAGACATATAGAAAGATACTAAAAGATCAGCACTGCACGTGAGAGAATATCAAGCAAAAATCGAAGAATGCTAGAGAAGTTGCAGCAACAATTCAAGAGCAAAACAGAAAGCTGTCATATGGCAAACAACGAGACAAAATCAGAGCAGCGACCACTACCGCCACTATCGCGAGTCTTAGAATTTCGAGAGGTTGCCAAGTGTCCCCATTTCCTCGGAAGGGGTGCCCTAATTCCAAGATAAAAAAAGGCATTTTAAGGAAGCCACCTTTAACCATTCACACATCCATATTCATCATCCATTCTCACCCATCTTCATCACCCCATCCATTCTCACCCATCTTCATCACCCACGAATAACTACTTAATCCACCATCATCCACCACCACTCATGACCATCGCTCACAAAAATCTAGGGGATTTTCGAGCTATAACGAGAAGACACACAAGAAGAAGAGAGGGTGCACATCAAGATTGAAGAGTGACACTTCATCCTTGTTGTATCTAAACTTTATCTTTGTATTTATTGTTTTAATTCTCCTTGATGATGTATTTGATGACAAACTCTTATGCTTTTATTGTTTTAAAGCTCATCATGAGCTAAACCTTTAAGTAGTTGATTTTAAATGAACTTTATGGTTATTTAACTCATATATTGTGTTCTTTGGGTGTATCTTTGTAGCATTTTGCCTTGGTTGTATGTGTTGTAATTCTCTATTTTGGTGATCACCCATTTAGTAGATACAAGCTAGGAAATAGCCTCACAAAAGTCGACTTAGTGGATCTAACCAAGACAATACATGATTCTAGAGTGGGTTTCCCAAGTTGGGTTTAACTCGATTTGAATAGGGCCATGCCTAATTTAGAATTTATGATGAACTAGATATAGGTAGTCACCTTGTAGGGCTAATAGAACCTAGAACGAGTAATGCTATATCTAGATGTTGGCTTAGCAACTTGATCATTGTTAGGTTGCTTTTAGATATAAGATGTCCAATATGCGATAGGCGAGGATCAGATGTTCAATATGCGACGGTGAGGACTCATGAGGGATTCTCGCGATCTTTGCGGTAGATCCGTAGTAATGTGAGCCTTAAGTGAAAAAGAGTCAAAACCATTAAGTGAGTTTAAGATCCAACTACCCATTTGTCGTTGAGTACATCTTTGTGTGTGACGTGGCTTTCTTTTATTGCATTTATTTTATTGCACTTTTTAATTTCATTAGGTCTTTAATCTTAAAATTTAATCTTTTTTAATTACTTAGCTAAAATTTGCACCATAAGATTCTTTGTAGCAAGTTGCAATAGATCAATCCTGTGGAGAAGATTTGATTACTCATTACTTTACTACTTGTTGTGTCCACTTGCGTTGACATCATTTTAAATTTATGCAACAGCTGCTATCATCAATTTTTGCACGTACTCATCTTCTTTACTAGCTTCTTTGAGCTGCTCCCAAATTGCGACCTGTGGAACAAATAAAAAATAAAGAATTGGACTGTCGGCCCTCATTGACAAGGCATCATCTACTGCGTTTTCACACCCGGGCCTGTACACAATCTCATAATCATACCCCATCAATTTGCTCATCCACTTCTGTTGTTCAGGCGTAGCTACTTGTTGTTCCAAAAAATACTTTATGCCTTTTTTATCAGTCTTGATTGTAAACCCGTGACGCAGCAAATACGGCCTTCACAATCTGTTAGCCTTTACTATTGACAATATTTCCTTGTTGTATATGGACCATGCCTTTTTTGTAACACCCAAAGCCCGACTCATGTAAGCAATCGGTCGGCCTTGTTGTTGTTAAACCGCTTATATGCCATCTCCTGACGCGTCTGTCTCTAAAATAAAAGTCTCATTAAAGTTCGGCATAGCTAGCGTTGGAGTGCTAGACATGGCTTTTCTAAGATCGACGAATGCCGTCGCTGCTTTACTGTTCCACCCAAATTGCCCCTTCCTAAGCAAATTGGTCAGCGGCTGTGCAATTAATCCATATCCCTGTACAAACTTTCTATAATAGCCTGTGAGTCCGAGAAAGCCTCGTAATTCGGTTATGTTATGTGGTTGGGGCCAAGAAATCATTGCCGCTATTTTTTTGTCATCCACCTTCACGCCGTGGCTGGTAATTATGTGGGCCAAGTATTCAATCTCTTGTTGGCCGAAACTACACTTGCTGGCTTTGACAAAAAATTGTTGTTTTCTTAGAATTTCCAAAGCCTACCGAACATGGTTAAGATGTGCACTCCACGAAGGGCTATAGATTAATATAGGGTAATTATCTACCGTCCACCTATTTTTTCCGATTTTTTAAAATACACAATTCTTTTTTTTTTTCTTTGCAGAATTCCACCTAAAGTTTACAAAACGTATCACTATTCCACTGCCGTCTAAACTCGTGAGAAAATTTAACATAATATTAATAAAACGGCCGTTTTGCCCCTTTAATGTAAAATTACTATTTCACCCTAGCTAAATGACAAAAAAATTAGATGACTTTATTTTTTCTTTACAATTTAGATGTTAAATAAAAAATGAAACAAAATTACCAAAATTAAAATAAAAATAATTAAAAGAATTAAAACCCAAATCTAATTCCGAACTCAATAAACACTAAATCAAAAAATTAAAAGAATTAGAGCAAAGCGTAGAGGAGGAAAAAAAAAGGATCAGCCATGACCCATATTTGATGCTCCGCAATTAGATCCTAATTCCGAACTCAATCCAATAACCAAATCAAAACCAAACACTAAACCAAAAATTTAAAATAACTCGAGGCAAAGCGGTAGAGTAAAAAAAAAAAAAGCATCACCACAACCCATATTTGATGCTCCGCAATTAGATCCTAATTCCGAACTCAATCCAATAATCAAATCGAAACCAAACACTAAACCAAAAAATTAAAAGAATTCAGGCAAAGCGGTAGAGGAAAAAAAAAGCATTAGCCATAGCCCATATTTGATGCTCGTAATTAGATCCGCATCCGGATCCCTTCGTGTTTACACACGGCAGCGTGGACGCTGTTCATCAAACCTTCTTGTTAAAAAAAAAACCAACCTTCTTGCTCTTTGCACCAAATTCAGACCTCTTTTTTTTTCAATAGTCGGCCTCTTCTTATTCTCCAACCAAAATTGTAGTCTCATCTCTCTTTCTAAAAAACAAATTGCAGTTAGATTCGACACATCATTACATCACCGGACGTTGGGGTTGATTAGATTCAACACCCCCATTCCTCATTGATTAGCAAGCCGTCCAGCTTTGCAAGGTTTGCCGCTTGTAGAGATCCGGCGGCTTGAAACGGTGTTGCCCACGATCGCGTAGCCCCTCCCCCTTTAGCTGATGGTTGTATTTAGCTGCTCATTCTTCACTGCTTGCTCATGGTCATTGCCACATTGGAATGAGGAGAGAAAGAGGCTTTCCTTTAATTTGCGGGCAATAACGGTGATTCTAGATTAGGTGTTGTAATGTGTGTGCGTGTCTCTGTGTGTGGCTTTCTTTTTTTTTTTTTTTTTTTTAATGAAAGGGTGCAAACGATGTCGTTTCTTCTTGTTTATGTGAAATGATCATTTTACCCCCGTGATGTCGCATCATTATAACAGTTCTGAGACGGCATTGGACGGGTGCAACTAATTGTAACTTCAGGTGGAATTTAGTTAAAAAAAAAAAAATTATGTAATTTTGAAAAAATTAGAAAAAAGAGATGGTCGGTAGATAATTGCCCATTAATATATCGTCAAAGAAAACTAAAACAAATTTTTAGAGACAGTGGCGAAGGATCGAGTTCATTACCGCCTGAAAAGTGGAGGGGCACTGCACAGCCCAAACGGCATCACCAGCTATTCGTAGTGCCCGTTGTGCGTCCGGAACGCTGTTTTGTGGATGTCGCTTGGATTCACTCGCACCTGGTGGTAACCAGCCCTTAAATCCAATTTTGTAAAATACATGGCACCATTTAGCTCGTCTAGCATGTCATCAACTGTCGGTATTGGAAAACGATCTTTTATTGTGATTTGGTTGAGGGCGCGGTAGTCGGTGCAAAAACTCCAATTGTCGTCTTTTTTCTTGACCAGTAGCACAGGTGAAGAGAAGGGGCTGGTGCTTGGCCTTATTAATCCGAAATTTAACATCTCTTGCACTTGCTTCTCAATTTCAGTTTTTTGGAAATGGGTATACCGGTACGGCTTCACATTGACAGGTTCGGTCCCTTTTTTCAAAATAATGTTGTGGTTGATGTCGCGAGAAGGGGACAGCTTCGTGGGCTCTTGAAACAAATCAGAAAATTGTGTTAAGATTTGTCTCATGCCGTCTGGAGCCGTGACTAATGGCACGTCAATTTGCGTGTGGAAGCAAATAGCGTAGATTCCACGTCCATGTTTAATTTCTTTTGTTATCTCCGTGACTGATGCCGGTTGGACCATTTAAGGATTAATCCCTTTCAAACATTGTTTCTTGTTTGCCCAATCAAACTCCATAGTGAGTGCTTTCCAATTACACACAACCGACCCAAGTGTTTCGAGGCATTGAATGCCTAAAACCATATCAATCCTTGTTATTGGCAAAGAATACACTGTGATAGTAAAAGGAATTTCTTGAATTAATATCTGTACCTTTTCAAACATCCCCTGGCATAAGAATTTTTCCCCATTGCCAACTTGTACAGAAAAGGATGCCATTGGTTTGATAGATAATTGCAGCATGTTGGCAAGTCGTGAGCTGATAAAATTATGTGTGGATCCGCTGTCAATGAGAACCACAATGGCATACGGACCAATTTTTGCCATGACACGCATGGTTTGTGGTGCGGCCCACCCCGTCAAAGCATAAAAGGTAATTTTAGGGTTTACCGTATAAGCAGGTTCATTGACTTGCTCTTCAGTCGTTGCCTCCTCAAACGAAAGTTCCTCCGGTGTAATCTCTCCTTCGAGAATCAATAGTTGCGTCTTCGTACATTTATGACGGACAGTGAACTTGTCATTGCAGTTGAAGCACAACCCCTGTGCTCGCCTTCTCTGCATTTCTTCCCACGATAACTTTTTGAGAGGTGCCATTGGTGTGGTGCGTATGGTTGGTGAACGCAAGGGAACAGATGTTCTGATAAATTTTCCTTGCCGCATGATTTGTTCGTCCTTCATTCGAGCGAGACTGATGGCTTCTTTAAGTATACGGGGTCTGAACATTCGAATTTCTTCGGCAATCTCCAGCTTTAAGCCCCCCATAAACGTCCCCAAGAGTACCTTTTGTGACCACCCATGAACTCAATTTCCAAGCCCCTCGAACTCCTTTTGATATTTGCGCAGCGTCCCCGTTTGTTTGACTCTTGATAATGCTTCATCAAAGTCTTCACAGTCCGATGGTCCGAAGCGAGCCCAAAGTTCTTCAGTGAATATTCGCCAAGTGACAGTTCGGCCCTCCTCTTGATACGCCCGTCGCATCCACTGCCACCACTGATTCGCCTCACCCTCCAAATGGTAAGCAGCTAATACTACTCGTTGTTCATCACTGGTGTCTTGATATTCAAAGTATTGTGACACCCAATTGTACCACTCTGTCGGATCGTCACCAGCAAATCGAGGGAATTCCAATTTAGCAATCCTTGTTGTTAGCTGCGCGCACCCTCCATCACTCTCCGGAATTGGTCGAGTTGAGCCCATGTTGTCATTGGATTCGTGACTGGTGGAAGCCTTGGTTGCACTGAATGATTCGGCTAGTTTATTCATTGTGTCTTCTAAGCGTTGTAGCTTGTCGTTGATGCCGATCTCCATCCGCTCCATCTTAGTCTGCAAGTTTCCAAGGCCAGCCTCAATTCGTTCAATTCTGTCTTTGTTGGTAGTCATTGTAGGCTAGCTCTGATACCATTGATAAGGGGTCCCAGTCAGAATTAGCGAAACAATATGATTATATTGTAATGTTTTTGCTTATGGTGAGAAAATAACCAATTGCTTGATATTTGAATTCTTCATGATTTTATTATCTTACTGGAGCTTATTTATATTTGCTGGTTACAACTAAATCTTTGATCTCAAACCAACAATCACGGCCGAAATCAAAATAATTATTGAAATAACAATCTTGCAAATTTTAAGTAATAGAAAGATAACAAAAGACTACTACTTAGGAATTGAACCCGTCCACGATCCATGCTCAATCTTTGACAGCGTCCAACTCCTTAATCCTTGCTCCAGCTCATGATTCCACGTGACTCCTTCACACACACACACACATTGCATGGTTTGCATGTGTCGCATGGGTTGCATGAAGGCATTCTCAAGATCTTCATATCATATACTCAGGATTTGGCTTATGTGTCCTGTAGCTCTTACGTGGTTCTCTAGCAGTCAACGATTAGCAAGTCATTTAAATGAATATTCAAATTCAGCAGTCAATTGTGAAAATGCAGTTTCTCCTCTCTTTCTCCCTCTGCATATCGCTTTCTATATTATTAGTAAAGATCATTTTGTTGACTGAAGGAAAAATGTTGTAAAGCAAGTTATCATTGTCTATCAACACGTATGAAATTCTCAAAAGTGATCAAATTCTTTTAGTGAAAATGTCCTTTCATATTATTTTTGAATTATATCCTTTGATGTTATTTGAACTATATAAGCTTGAGGTCACCATACCAACTCCAGTAAGACACCTGAAATCACTGTCTCTCCTGAAGGGCTTGTTTTACTTATGGATAATCATGACCCCCAAAAATAATCTTGTTGCAGGTATATTTGACAAAGTAAGTGCTTTTGCCAATGTGTTCTAGATTTAATGGTTCAAATGCATGCTGCTTATCTATTAAACACTAAGTTACCTTTGTCACTTTCAATTAGTAAGTTCTTTAACATCTTTGCATGATTTGGAGGCTTTTGGATGTTTTTAGACATATATATGATAGGCAATACCAAGAACTACCAAGTATGTTTCTCAATCGTGCTCTATTCTTCAGTGATCTGGATACAATTGTACTTCCAATCAGCATGATCTCTTGTATGTTTCGTATACTCATTTACGGTTTAGTTTCTTTTTGGTATGTAATCAGCACTAGAGGAAGTCAGAGCTCAAAAAATTCCAGCTATGCTTTAGTTTGCGCAACTATTTATATTTTATGGTCACAAAGAAACCGCCTAGGGTGCATATAAGTGTATAAGGGTTGAATTGGTTATGCTTAAAATAAGAAGATGCTTCTTATCTGGCCTACATACCTTGTTGCAGGTCAGGCATTTTGGATGATTACAGTGACAGTTCTGGATTCCAGCAGCTCAGAAATTGTGAGTGCATCCATGTATTTCTATGGTTGCTTCATCTTGATTTGCTTCACCTTGAAATTTAAAGCTTTATAAACAACTGCTTAGTTTTGCAGATATTTGCCACATATTGTCATTAATATAGTCAATTTGTTAGTATTCAACTCCTTCATCTTTGGTAGTCTAGTATCTATGTTTTTTTCATGATAATTTCTTGAATTTCTATCTTCATCTTCTCACTGTCACTTGAATTCTTGAAAGGATTGCTGCTAATTTGGATGTCTCTTTTAACTTTTAGCTTTGGCTTAACTTCCCCCCTTCTTATACGTATAAAATCCTTACCCGAAACAGAGTAAATAACCTCAAGTCCAGAATGAAAAATCAAGAAATAAAGAAACGCATGATGAGCCTATAAATAAGGGCTAGAGTTTAACATTAAGGATTTACTTATTTTTCAAGAACCCGATAACCTTCTTGCTTATTTTTCTCCAAGACTCTCGGAGACATCTGGGCTTGGTTTGAACTTCAAATTAAAAGCATGGCAGCAGCTGCTCAACAGTTCATGGGGTGGGGAATGGGGTAGGCCTCCCCACCCCACCCCATTGCCGTCCCTAAATCGTTCTCTCCTTCCTTCGTTTCATCAAACTTACAAAACAAACACAACAAAACCCTTTCCCCCATTTCACCACGCCGGCCAGCACACCCAAAACTTCTCCCGTCACTGTCCAGCCGCGGCAAGGCTCGAGGTCGTCGGAGACGGGGCAGTACCCGGCCATAGTCACCTTTTCAGCTCACGGCGCCACTGACCCAAACTCGAACATCGTGACGCTCTCCGCCAACCGTGGCATTTCGACGGCGCCGTTCATGCCTGGTACAGCCAAGAGTTTAGATTTCGGGTTTTGGGTTTCGCTTGCCGATTTGGATCATTCAGATTATTGGGGCTTCTGATTGGGGTTGCCCGTGAACCAAGAGAGCAGACCCATTGCTTTTTGGTTTTTTTATTTCTTTATTACTTCTCTAGGGTTTATGGAGAAATACTTCAACTAAAAATTTATTCAGATTTATTTAATTAATTTTGTTATAGTTATTATTTGGGAAGAGGCAGTAGCATTTGACATTTCATCATCTATATATATAGTTATTTGGCAGCTTCAGCCTTCACTATTCTTGCTTCGTGATTGCACACTCATTACTCTTGCCTCTGTACTGTTTCTTCCTGAAATTTCAGGAATTCATGATATTTAGTTGTTTCACAAAAAAAAAAAAAAAGCTGCTCAAGAGTTCGATAGTTTTTCAGTAAACAATCGATTTGCTACAGGTACCCCTTACCCAAACTACCTCTTGAATTTGTTGAAGAGAGCTCTAAGAAGGACAATTAGATATACATCTCGATCAATTAAAATTAAAGAGAAATCTGCGAATATGAAATATGAAAAGAAATTGCGGCGGATATTTCGAAAAGCAGCAAAATTAGATATGGAGATTGAAAAATATTATGATGAAGAAGAAATTACAAAGTTGGTCCTAGAAGACTATATGCATATCGATGGTGATGGTGCTCGGAAGAAGGAGCTAAGGCAAATAGGTATCACATTGTTGATCAATTCGCTCAAGTTGGGATATTAATGAAGGCGGGCTATCTCACTCACAGCTTTAGTTTTTAGACGTATCTTTCGTTTAATAATAAAAAAAAATCTGTAGGATATAAAATACTTCATCAAAGGAATTTTTATGTAGGATATATGTATCCACTTGTTGAGGTAATGCTTTGAAAGGCAATTTTCATATAGAGATCTTAGTAATTATTTAAATTTTATTTATATATTGACCAAATTCACATATTCTTCTAAAATTTCAAGAGGAGAAAGTTTCCATTAAATGCTTTAAGTAACGTCTCCTAAACTTTGGATGAGATCATGACACATAATAAAATCTCCCGAAAAAATTATATATGATATATAATTTAATTCTCGTGAGATTAATGAATGCTGCGGTTCATGATCATACTTATGCTCCCTTATTCTTCAATCTGATATTGCAGTTACTAAACTAGAATCTCTAATTCTCCAATTGGATTATTGATCAAAGGCTCAATATTCAACTCACTCACATCTTGCATACCTTTTACATGAAATTAATTACTTAGTAAAGCGGCTAAGTTATCTTTCACTATGCTAATGTTTGTAGCGAGTGGATTAGCGGGCTCCGCCTGATTTACAATTTCTGTAACATACAAATAATTTGATTAAGTTAACAATTTTCAATTAGTTAGGTAGTGTTTGGTTTGAATAAATTGTAAAGAAATAACAGTGGAGGAAAGTGGAAGAAAGGAGAGGAGAGTACATTGAAATTTTTTTTAAATATAATTATACAAAGAAAACAAGTGTCTTATTTTTTATTTAGACAATTTCAGCCTTTAGTGTTAAACTTTCAATATTTAATGAATCTTACAATTGGGCCATTATTGGGCCGTGGCCTTGTTAGAAGAGTAAGCCTGACACCCCTCAAAATTTTCTTAAAATCCCTTTTGAATTGAATTTTACTTAAATAGCCTAAAATAATTTAACTTATTTCTTATTTCAAATGAAAGTTCAATTTAATGTTTAGATAAATTATTCTTTTTACAAATTTTTTACATCCAACCCCATTTCATAATTTACATTTACATTTTAAATTTTAATTGGAAAATATTCTTTTAGAAAATTAATAGAATTTAGAGTATAGAAAGTATATAATAAAAAGAAAAAAATTAAGATAAATATTTTATGTAATTTAAAAAGAAATTCTTGAATAAAATTTTATGAGAAGATGTCTAATTTTAATTTATGGAGTTGTATTTTATCAATTAACCTGAGGGTATTTAAGGAGATAATATTTAAAAGTGATGTTATAAGGATTTTAGAGGAATGATAAAAGCTTCACTCATTTTTCCAATGATCTTCATTCTGCTATGACAAAAAAAATGAAAATGATACTGTCTGTATAATTCTATGCGGGCCATTTGAGTAAATTACTTCTTCAATCGTTCTTCATAGGCATCAATTCACACACACGCTTTAAGCCTCGTTAGAATTTTTCAATGACCTTCAATTCTGCCATCAAAATAAACTGAAAACGACACCGTCCGTTTAATTTTTCGCGCACCATTTTAGCAAATTGTTTCTTCAATCGCTCACAGCTACTAATTTCACACAACACACCTTCATTAGGCCTAAGCCTCGACAGATTTTTTTCAATAGTCTTTCGATTCAGCTATCACAATGAACTGAAAAATGACACGGTCTGTGTAATTTTGTGCGCGCCATTTGAGCAAATTGTTTCTTCAATCGTTGACAGCTGCTACTACTAATTTACACAACACGGCTTCATTGATTGTCTTTTCATCAAGAAGTTGATGAGCGCTATGGATGATTTGAGATTTAGCAGTGGCAGCAATTCCTTGAACTCATCATCATCAAGCTTCTCTGTGCCTTCAGGTAATTCAACCAACTGATCCACAAGATTGAGTTTTTCAGGTACCTTAACTTTCACTCCAACTAAACTGTTTGCTGATTCTGAAGAGAAAATGTAGCCTAATGATTCAATTTAGTTAAACTTAGCAGATGATTCATTAGGTTCTGAAGTTAATCAACCAATAGTATATAGCATGAAGCACGTGAATGACTTAGTCGATTGTGATATTAAGGATGATGTAGTTAAATCTAAGAATGATGTAGTTGAATATGATAATGTGAACAATGATGATAATTTGAGTGAGTCTGATAATGTTAACAATGTGGACAATGGTGAAAATTCAGATGATTCTGTTGATGTTCACAATGATGAAGGTAATTCAAGTGATTCTAATGATGTGGAACAATGAGCAAAATTCAGATGATTTTGATAATGTTAACAATGTAGACAATGGTGACAATTCAGACAATTCTATTGATGTTCACAATGATGAAGATATGGCTATTTCTGATGTAACTTAGCAACACGATGGCAAAGACTTACACTGTCCATTTATCTGTGCTTTGATGAAGAAGATGCCCCCGGAGAAATTTAATATTCCTCTTAGAAAAAATAGGGAATTTAATAATAGATTGGGGAAAGTTGCAGAGATTGTGAAAGAAGTTAAGAGGGAGCTAAGATAACATGCAAAATCTAAGGGAAGTAGATTTTTAAATGAAGATGATGTGGATTCAACTTGTGCTTTTAATGACACTGACTTTAGTCTCTATCATTTGATGAAGAACGAGGACTTGGCTATAAAGGATGTTCCTATTGAGAAATTGATAGACATTGAGAATTAATTAAAGGAATCAAACAATACTGGTAGGGAAATAATGGAGGAGATTCAAGAGTTGTACTATGTGGGTGGGGATTCTGCCCTAGGAAAGGAAAGGATGAAAACGAAGATTCTGAAGAGGACACCGAAAACTCTGAGGATGAATCTGAAGAAGAGTTGAACAGCAAGGAGGACATTGAGGATGAATCCGAAGACTCTGAGGATGAATAGGAAAACTTTGAGGCTGAATCTACACAAGAATTGAACAGCAAGACATCGGACAAGAAGGACACTAAAGATTCTGAGTCAAGGAAGTTTTGATCAAATTCAGCAATCAATGATTAGGAAGTCATTTAAATGAATATTCAAATTCAGCAGTCAATTGAGAAAATGCAGTTTCTCCTCTCTTTCTCCCTCTGCATATCTTTTTCTATATTCATAGCAAGGATCATTTTGTTTACTGAAGGTAAAAATTTTTAAAGCAAGTTATCATTGTTTGTCTATCAACACATATGAAATTCTCAAAAGAGGTAAAGTTCTTTTAGTGCAAATGTCCTTTCGTATTATTTTTGAATTATATCCTTTGATGTTATTTGAACTATATAGGCTTGAGGTGACCATACCAACTCTAGTAAGACACCTGAACCCATTGTCTCTCCTAAAGAGCTCGTTTTACTTGTAGATGATCATGACCCCATGAATAATCTTTTTGCGGGTATATTTGACAAAGTAAGTGCTACTGCCAATATGTTCTAGATTTAATGGTTCAAATGCATGCTGCTTATCTATTAAACAGTAAGCTACCTTTGTCACTTTCAATTAGTAAGTTCTTTAACATTTTACAGATTAGGAAGCTTTTGGATGTTGTTAGAGACCTATATATGGTAGGCAATATCAAGAACTACAAAATATGTTTCTCAATCGTGCTTTATTCTCTAGTGATCTGGACATTATTTTACTTAAATAGCCTAACATAAATTAATATATTTCTTATTTCGAATGAAAATTCAATTTAACACTAAGATAAATTATTCTTTTAACAAATTTTTTACATCCAACCCCGCTTCATAATTTACATTTACATTTTAAATTTTAATTGGAAAATATTCTTTTAGAAAATTAATAGAATTTAGAGTATAGAAATTATATATTAAAAAGAAAAAATTCGTGATAAATATTTCATGCAATTTAAAAAGAAATTCTTGGATAAAATTTTATGAGAAGATGTTTAATTTTAATTTATGGAGTTGTATTTTATCAATTAACCTGAGGGTATTTAAGGACATATTATTTAAAAGGGGCGTTATAAGGATTTTAGAAAAGGGATGTAAGACTCCTGAATGTTTTAAAAAAGGTATATAACCTCCTTTTTTGTTAATAAATTATGTTTGTTTTAATAGTAAAGTTATTTTTAATTTATAATTACTATTATGCTCCTATAATAAATAAATTAATATATTGACCTAAGACATGTCGTCGATGATGTGTATAATGAAATCAACAACTTTTTTATTTAAAAATTAAAATTAAGATGTAATTACCTTTTGCCCAAATTATTCACTCTAAATTACGAATATACCTTTCCTAATGATAAATTTGATTTTAATTTTACCTATTATTTATCATTTTTTTATTATCATATCATTGGGAAGAGGATATTCATAATTTCAAGTAAATAATTTGGACAAAAAGTAATTACAACTCAATTTAAAAATAATTAACATAATCAAATTATTTGTATTTTACAGAAATCGTAAATCAGGCAAGGCCCACTAATCAACTCACTACAAACTTTAGTATAGTGAAAGATAACTTAGACGCTTTCCGAAGTAATTAGTTTCATGGAAGTGGCTGGCAAGATGTGAGTGAGTTGAATATTTAGCCTTTGATTTGGCTCAATGATCCCAATCCAATTGGAGAATTAGAGGTTCTGGTTTAGTAACTGCAATATCAGATAGAAGAATATGGAAGCGTGGTTGTGATCAAGTTGAGAGTTATCCCAAAGGAACAAGGAATCCTTGAGAAACAAGGAATCACATGATGAGTATAAATAAGGGTTAGAGTTTAACATTAAGGATTTGCTTATTTGTCTATAGATCCCGATAACCTTCTTACTTATTTTTGTCGAAGACTCTCTGCAATATCTAGGCTTTTTGTTCAAATTAAAAACAATGGTAGCTGTTCAAACATCCGAAAGTTTGTCAGCAAACAGCTGATTTACTACAGGTACCCCTCACCCGAACTACCTCTTGAATCTGTTGAAGAAAGCTATAAGAGCAACAAATGTATATTGGTCGCAATCAAGGAAAATTAAAGAGAAATCGAAAAACTGAAAAATGAAAAGAAATAGCGGCGGATGTTCCTAAAAGCAGCAAAATTAGAGATAGAGCTTGAGAATTACTATAATAAAAAAGAAATTAAAAAGTTGGTTCTGGAAGATTATATGCACATCGATGGTAATGATGCTCGGAAGAAGCTAAGGAAAATAGATATCACATTGTTGATCAATTCGCTCAAGTTGGGATATTAATGAAGGCAAGTTAACTCACAGTATCAGCTTTTAGATGTGTCTTTCTTTTAATAATAAAAACATTAGTTATCTATTTGTTCTGAATAGATTCCTTTACACCCAATTCAGGTTTTATTTTGAACTTTTTAAAAAGTAAACAATTAATAGCCTCTTTCTGAATTAACATGATTTGGATGTACGGTTTTTAGTATGAGAAATTAATAACCTCGGAAATCAGTACCAACTGACATTGCGAGCATTTTATTTCTAGTATAATGATTTAGAAGTTGTAATGGGTTGAATCAAACTGTGTAAGTGACTCAAGAGCTTATTATGCACAATTACCACACAAGATCAATAAGAAATTAATCAAAAACTATCTAAGAATCAAATCTGAACTGAAAATAAGAACTGGAAAGAATAAAAAGAGACACACAGTGCATTGACGTGGTTAGATAGAGGGAATTACAGTTAAGAGACTGAGACCAAGAACAGCTTCCAACTCTTTCTACTCACTAATAAACGAAGGCACAAAATTAGCGAAACAATTATGGCTTATCTTTGAATAGTACATTTATTCCACATTTTTTTTTTCACACATCTCCTTATTACACAAGGGGAAGAAGAATGGATCACAAACTCTTGTAACTTGATTTAGCAAATGAGCCTAGAAAAAGAAAATCAATAGGAAAAACAGAAGAAATAACAAAATCAATTTTCATCCATGTAAAAATGAAAGATACGCAAAAGAAATTAATCAACAATGATTGGCCATCAAGATTGATCCATTTTCAAACTTTCATTTACTTTAGGATTCGTCGTTCATTCAGGATAACTCTCAAATTTTTAAATAATTATTTAAATAATGTAATCAAAATATTTGGGTAATTCTGGAAAAAGAAAAAAAACATTATTTAATGTGTTAATCTTGTTATGCCTGTCAATGAATGCCACTTCAGATGCCTTATGGAAGATCTTTTCCTTTAGATTAATGCATGCCGCATCTGCCCTATTTTGTCCACCAAATAATAATCAGCCATAGAAAATTTAGTTGCTTGACTCGCACACATTTGCATCTGTCCTGTTTTTGCGTGCTACAGGAGTTGCTGCAGCAATGCCTACACATCTTCTCTGTTTCAGTCTTGGCTTATTTCTTCTGCAAGTCAGCTTTTTTCCATTCTCTGAGGCTCTGTTGTGGCAGCATCATCTCCATAACATAACCTTTTTGGTCACCTACAATAATGCACAAAATCAAAGCATAAAATGGTCTTCAACACCTTAATTTATTAAACTAAATCTAAATGGATGCTTATGCATATAATGCAACTAAAAATAAGATAAAAGTTGTCATTTACTCTATGAGTAATACTAATTTAAGACTAAATATGTCATGATAACTCTAATTTTATAGAGTTATCAATCACTTTTTGAAATTGGTGCTTTTCTAGAAGCACAAGACTGTAAATTAAACCTTTTAAGAATACTATCAATGTATGCCTGTTGAGACAATCCTAAAATATCTCTAGATCTGTCACGAAAAATCTCTATCCCTAATACATAATGGGCTTTATTGAGATCATTCATATCAAAATTGTATGATAGCATCTGTTTTGTCTCAAGTAAGAAAACAATGTTATTAGTGGTGAACAATATATCATCCACATAAAGCACCAAAATGATGTACTTGCTCCCACTGACCCTCAAGTATATACACTGATCAACAATGTTCTCTTGAAACCCATAAGAGGTGACAATATCATGAAATTTCAAATACCACTATCTAGATGCCTGCTTTAGTCCATAAAAATGGACCTTTTAAGCTTACACACCATGTTTTCTTTGCCAGGCTCAACAAAACCACCAGGTTGCATCCTGTACACATCTTCAGACAGGCTTCCATTAAAAAAAGCCATCTTCACATCCATTAGGTGTAATTTTAAATTGAAATGAGCTACAATTTCATGATAATTCGGAATGAGTCCTAGGTAGAAATAGAAGAGTAGGTTTCTATGTAATCCATACTTTCTCTATGACTGAAACCCTTGGCCACAAGCCTGGCCTTGTATCTTTCTACTTGACCTCAAGCATCTCTTTTGGTTTTGACAACCCATTTGTAACCAATTGGACTGCATTCATCTGGTAATTCAACTAAATCTCAAACCCTATTGTGGTACATGGATGCCATCTCATTATGCATAACATGTGTCCAAGATGACAAGTCAAATGATGGCCTCTTGAAAGGTAACAAGATTAGATGACAAGTCACCGTCAAAATCATGTTCCTGCAAGTAAACCACATAATCATAAGAAGTTACAGGTCTCCTGACCCTCTCGGATCTCCTCAATTGCACATCAGTAATGACATGACTTAAAAGTGTTTGATTTACTCTCAAGTACAAGAGTGTCTTGTTACAATATAACCCAAAGTAAGTCCGGGTCGAACCAAAAAGAATTTAAAATCTAGTAGTCAATTTATTTAATAAGAATTAATTTTAGAAAATGAAATTAACAATTTAAAAAGTACTAAGATTACGGGATTTACTCTTGGAATTCAAATTATGTTCATAATTCTCTCTTTTAATTATATTATATTTTATTTACTAATCAAATATTATGCCATTTAATTATTCCTTAGCCACTTTTATGGATAATTTTAGGAATAAAGTACAACATGTGCCACAACTAAATTGAAATGTCGACATAATATCAAAATTATCATATAAATCCAAGGTGATTTAGATCTACTAATTAATATGACATAAAAATAACTGGTAAATAAAAAATACAAATTATAAATATATAATGTAATAAAATTTAGACTCACTTGAGAGAGAAATTAATTCTATAATTTGACTCCTTGAGCTTCACTTTTCACCTCGGCTTTAGAAATTTAGCTACTCATGTTGAAAAGAAAAATACTCATTTTATTTGATAGACTTTTGAAATATAGTACAAGGAAATTGGGAAAACAAAGGAAATGAGAATCAAAGGAAATCGAAATGAAAGAAATGAAAGAAAGAGAGCTATGCTTTGCACCCCTGCCTAGAAAATTCTCCGCACCCGCGTCTGCACCTTCTCTTTATTTATATAGGCAGCAACTTTCCTTCACTTTCATTTTTTATATTATTTTTTTTAATAATGCAAGAGATGAGTCAAGTAGCACCGTCTGCCACTTGACTCATCGTTTCAAAAAGATAAGCCACCTCTTTTTTTTATTTTTTAATTATTTTATTTTTTATTTTTATTTTTTTATTAATTACATCTCCCTAATAATGTATTCTAAATGGATCCAGTAATTTATCTTCTTGTCTCCTGCTTTCGGTTCCAATTCCTCATTATTCTTGAAATTTACCTACAAAAATAAAATATAATAATTAAAATAAAAATTAACATAATAAAATATAATTTACATAAAATTACATACGGAGAGCATTAAAATAAAATTTGAATTATGTGCACATTAATTAACACTATAAGTGATAAAATGATAATTTAAACCTTTATGAAATATATACTTTCTAGTGTTAGTCACACTCCCCAACCAGGTTATTGCTAGTCCCTAGCAATTAAAGTGCTATATTAAATTGAGATTTACAAAATTCACGTGCAAATTAATAATTGTTCATCTACCCTCTAAACTACCAAATAAATAAATTCTCCTTACTTTAATTTATTGTTATTCACCCATTATCCAGGATATCACAAAACCTTCTTTTGTGCTCAAGAAATTAACACAATACTATGGGACTTCATAAAAAGAAAACAACACTTTTGTTTCAAATATTCATCGAGAGATACTATCATTATTAGATAGTAGATTATTCACAAAATTTAAAATATAAAATAATTAATCCATGTAGCGAGCTTTGGGCCGGTGACTCCTGGACCGGTTGGCTTTAGGGCACTAGGTGATGAAGCACCCTAACGGACTTACTTACTTAGATTATTTATGATAAATAAGCAACAATATATCTCTGTCACCTATGTAGCGAGCTTTGGGCCGGTGATTCCCAAACCTAAGTATTAAAACACCCTTGCGGACTTAATTACTTAGGTTCCGGATAAATAAATAAACAATATATAACTTCATTCATGTAGCGAGCTTTGGGCCGGTGACTCCTGGACCGGTTGGCCTTAGGGCACTAGGTGATGAAGCACCCAAACGGGCTTAATTACTTGGGTTTCGAGATATAACAAATTTTTTAATTTTTTTTGGTTTATGGTTTTTTTTTTTGGAATATATACATTTTTCACTACCTTGATATTATCTCTAATGAATCAAAAGAACAAAATTATTGCAAAAATTTTAACTTATAACCTTGGCATGTGTTATAGTGTGTGTGTGAAGAATAATATAATAATACATATTTAATGAATAAATGACAGAATTGACTTAATTAGTGATACCCAAATGACGAATTCACAAATTTGAGTAATTCAAAGAATAGGGAACAAAAATAACTTACTTTGTGAATTTCAAAATCAAAATTTAATACGAGACTAGACTATTAGGATGCGTCTCAAACGTATTGACTTTACACTCGCCATCTTAGACAAATAAAAAAATTTGGATTTTTTTGGAAATTAAACAAACACACATGTTTATAAATTACGTCAACTATCCCCACCCCTAACCTAATATAAAGTATATCCTTATTATTATATGATATGCATGCAAAAATATGAAAAAGATAAAGCAAATATAAATAATAAGAGAAGAGATAGGAACAATCATACACGAACTTGCTTTGCAGAAGTTTAAAGGAGATGACAAGGAAAAGGAAAACATTAAAAACCTCTCTTTTTTTAACTTTTTTTTTTTGGATTTTTTTGAAAATAAAACTTTAAGACTAAGAAGACGCGTTTCTAGAGTCACTACACTCTATATTCAACCATCTTCGACTCAAATTTATCCAAGGTTAGTCTTTACAAGAAAAAAAGAGTAAAAACATCACCAGGATTGAGACATTCCACAATTATCAACTATACCCTCCCCACAACCTAAACGAGACATTGTCCTTAATGTCGGAAAAGAAAGAAGTAGAGTATAGAAGACATTATCTAAACACTGGAACAGAAAATATTTACAAACAAAGAGTTAAATTTAATTTGTGCTTCTTACTACATTTACTGCTACCATCATCAGTCACCCATTCTAACGCTAAGGTCATGGGATCTGGCACTAGTTTGTAAGCTTGTAAAAGATCAAGTAACTCATTAGCAGTAGTAGCACAAATAAAGAGCTTTTTTGTTGTGGAAGAAATGAAATGGTTTTTAATTGCATGATTAATAAAAGTTATCAAGCCATCATAAAAATTATTAACATTTAACAAACCGATGGGTTTTTGGTGAATGTTCAAATGAGCCCAAGATGCAAATGTGATTAGTGCCTCTAGAGTTGCAAGATCTCTTGGCAAAAAGACGAAAGCGTCAGTATGATTTAGCATTTCGGATATTCTTTCTTGCATACCTGAGATGACTAACTCTTCTCCAATGGGTGGGCCGGGTAAGCATCCAAGGGGTTTTAAGGCTTTTGGGATGATGCCTAGCACTTGGTCTCCTTTAGCAGAAACAGCTTCTGAGACAAGCTTTGATAATCCTCTGTCACCTCCTCCATAAACTAGGTGTAGTTTTCTATCTGCTATAACATGATCAATATCTACAGCAACCTGAACAAATTCCTTATACTTTTCATAGCGAAACCCAGAAAGCACACAAATATTATTTAATTGTTTTCTCGATGTTGCTGCCGTTAGAACAATCTCAAAAATAATTTGTAAGGTTTTGAAAAAGAAGCAGATATGTAAAGATCTTGATGATAGACATAATGATACACAACTGTAAAGGTGGTCGCGTATTTGTCAAATGACGCATGAAGCTTTGACCCTTTATTCAAAAGTAAATAGTAAAAAATTAGACATAAAATAAATCCATTAAAAGTAATAATATAAAAGATAAAAGATTTAAAAGGAAAGGATATTTACCGGTAGTTGTGATTGTGGCTCACATCTTCCTCTCGGTTTTACATCTAATAACGGCTTGAACGCCTTCTATGGGTCGGGGATAGGCTTTCCATCCGGTTTTCTTATAAAGCGGCAAATAGGATCTTTTTGAGTCGATTTCCAAGACTAAACTGTGTACTTTCTTTTTGGAATAATGGCAATAATCGGTGAATTGCACGTTGTACATATCCACTTCGATGCGCCTTAAGAGATCGTAAAATATCATCTAACAATTCTTTACTCATGCCATCTTTAACGAATTGAATTTTATCTTCACGAGTATCGAAACCATTCCAAAATATTTACAATGATTTCTTTTGCAATTAAGTCTTACACGATTCACGACATTCGAGCCAAGTCGCTTAGCTCTTCTCTTTTTATCGTATGACCTTTTTCCAAAACCAGGCATGTAAGATATAAATGGATAAAAAAACTCACCTATCAATCGGACCTTTGCTTCAATTAACCAACGAATGTAAGAAGGAATGCCATGAATCATTAACAAACGCAGTCGTTCACAATGAGCTTTGTAAATCTTTCTGAGGGCATTCTGAGGGAAAGAAGGAAAATGCTTATGCAGTTTTTGTTGCATTTCTTCCATGTTTGGTTTTGGGGTTTCAGTTATTGTGGGAAACTGAGATTACCGATTTAAGAAGTCACGAAGTACCGTTATCCGCCATTTATACGGGATAGTAATTAAAATAACAAAATGAACAAAAATCAAATATGCAAAATCAAATCAAACATGGAAGTGAACAAAACAAAAAGAAAAACACACTAAAAAAAATAAAACTTACATTCGTCCTCTTATTGCGTTAACCTCAAGTTGCAATTGAAAGTTATATATACCGCCTTCAATTTCCCAGAGTTGTCTTTCAAGATCCTCAATACAGGCTACTAACTCTGGTGGTCGTCGTTCCTAAATTGGATGTAATTTACAATTTTGATCAAGCCACTTAAGTGGTATTTTACATGTAGAAGGCTTCTAAGGTGCCTAAAGATGATTTGTCTTATTGATGATCTCATGACATAAATAAAAAAATATAGAGAGAAAACACAATTAACGAATAAACATGCTTAAAAAAAAATTGTGAAGTGTGCATCAATTGAGACATAAAAAGAAATAATCAAACAGTCAAATGGTAACATAACAGTAAAACAAATTTAAGTTACCCATTAAAGATTTACTCAAGATTTGGTGAGTCACTCAAATTGATTTCGGTGTCTTCTTCACGTGGTTTGTATTCCAGATACGGTTTTAATCTTTGACCATTAACTTTAAATATGACACCGCTCTTTAGAATCTCAATTTCTACAACCCTATATAGATATACAGTTTTTACAATAAATGGGCCATTCCACTTTGACTTTAACTTCCCTGGAAATAAATGAAGACGAGAATTATAAAGCAAAACTTTTTAACCAATTTCAAATGTTTTTCGAAAAATTCTTTTATCATGAAAAGCTTTGGTTTTTGCTTTAATAATTCTCGTATTCTCATATGCATCATTTCTCAATTCCTCAAGTTCATTCAATTGCAATTTACGTACATTACCAGCTTCATCAAGATTTGAATTAAAAGCTTTAATAGCCTAAAATGATTTATGCTCAAGCTCAGCTGGTAAGTGACATGGTTTACCATAAACCAACCGATAGGGAGACATTCCTAAAGACGTCTTATATGCAGTACGGTAAGCCCAAAGTGCATCAGTCAGTCAAAAAGACCCGTCTTTGCAACTTGGGTCAACTGTCTTTTCCAGGATTTGTTTTATTTTTTTCTATTTACTAATTCAACTTGACCACTTGTTTGAGGGTGATAGGGGGTAGCAACTTTATGTGTAATACCATATTTCTTCATTAATGACTCAAATGACTTATTACAAAAATGCTTACCTCCATCACTGATAATGGCTACAGGGATTCTAAATTTGCTCAAAAGATTTTCTTTTAAAACAAAAGATTTCCAAATCTGCTCAAAAGATAATGGCTCGAGGGATTCCAAATCGTTGTGCCGAAAAGGAATTGCTTCAATCCATTTTGAAACATAATTAACAAACAAACCAAAATATATACAAATCCAAATGACGATAGAAAAGGGCCTATAAAATCAATTTCCCAACAAGCAAATATTTCAATAACAAGGATGGGATTTAAAAGCATCATGTTTCGTTTTGAGTTAGACCCCAACATTTGAGAATTCTTACAATTTTTACAAAATGCATGTGAATCTTTAAATAATGTAAGCCAATAAAATCCACACCGCAATAAGCTAATAAAATTCACACTGTAATATTTTTACAATTGTTTTCTTTGAAGAAAAGCAGCCACCACATGTTTCAGAATGACAAAATTGAATGACACTACTTACCTCATTGTCCGGTATGCATCTCCAAAAAATTTTATCAGAACAGTACTTGAACGGGTATGAATCATCCCAGTAAAAACTCTTTGCCTCTGTTAAGAATTTTCTCTTATCTTGGGAGTTCCAATCAGACAACATTTCTCCTGTTGCAAGATAATTAACAATGTTAGCATACCAAGGCATATTGTGAATAGAAAATAAAAAATCTTCAGGGAAAGAATCATTGATGGGTGTTGTATCAATTGAATACTTGTTGGTAAGTCTTGACAGGTGGGCTACAACAACATTTTCAGCACCCTTTTTGTCCTTGATTGTCAGGTTAAATTCTTGGAGTAGCAAAATCCATCGCATTAATCTTGGGTTAGCATCCTGTTTAGACATTAAATATCTAACTGCAGCATGATCAGAATAAACAGTCGTAGATGATCCAATTAAATACGATCAAAATTTATCCAATGCAAATATTACAGCAAGTAGTTCTTTTTCAGTAGTGGTGTAATTCCTTTGAGCACTATTTAAAGTTCTACTTGCGTAATAAATGACAATTGGTGTACGTTCCTTTTTTTGTCCCAAGACAGCTCCAACAGCATAATCGCTAGTATCTCACATTAGTTCAAAAGGTAAAGACCAATAAGGGGATCGTACTATAAGAAGCGATGTCAAAAGACCGATTATTTTTTCAAAGACTTTTTGGCAATCTTCGGTCTAATCGAATGGTGTGTCTTTTATCAGGAGGTTACAAAGTGGTTTGGATATTGCACTAAAATATTTTATAAACCTTCTATAAAAACCGACATGTCTTAGAAAGGAACGGACTCTCTAATTGTCTTTGGTGAAGGTAATTTTGAAATGACTTCAACTTTGGCACTTCAATTCCATTGGAAGAAATAACATGGCCTAAAACAATTCTAGAAATAGTCATGAAATGGCATTTTTCCCAATTTAAAACAGGTCCTTTTTCTTTGCATTTGTTCAAAACTCTTTCTAGATTATCAAGACAATTATCAAAAGAATTTTTAAATAGAGTTAAATCATCCAAAAAAACCTCCAAGTAATTTTCAACCATGTCACTAAAAATGCTTAGCATGCATCTTTGAAATGTTGCAAGAGCATTACAAAGTCCAAAAGGCATTCTCTTAAATGCAAATATTCCAAATGGGCATGTGAATGTGGTTTTTTCTTGGTCTTCTAAGGCTATAGGAATTTGATAATAGCTTTGAGTAGGCATCAAGATAGTAGTAGTAGGGATGTCTTGCTACTCTTTCGAGAATCGGTCTAAAAACGGCGGGGGAAAATGGTCTTTTCTAGTGGCATCATTTAATTTTCTATAATCAATGTACATGCGCTAGCTAGATGGAATGCGCGTTGGAATTAATTCAACAGATTATTCCAAATTTTTTTGGTACTACTTGTGTTGGACTTACCCATTTACTATCAAAGATAGTATTTGGCATTTTGCTCTAACTCGTATTTTGTGTGTGCAAATTAAAGGATTAATGCCCTTTATGTCTTTTAAGGTCCAACCAATTGCATTTTTATACCTCTTTAGAACAGTAAGTAACTTACCTTCTTGGTTGCTTGTGAGTTAGGAAGAAATTACCTTTGCATAAGTTTCTTTGATCTCCAAGATACGCATATTTCAATTTTCTTGGTAAAGGCTTCAATTCAAGCTCTAGTGCTTCCTCTTCTTTTGTCTCTTCAAGTTGTCTTGCATCTCCAAGGTTCATTTGGCTACTTTATCTTCGAGAACCTTGCATAGAATCAAGTATAGCACATATATTAGTAGTATTACATTCTAATTCTTTACTTGATTCAAATGAAGTAGCAAAACAAATTTCCATAGAGTTTTTAAATTTCTCATCCCGAATATGTTTCTCAATGATTGGTTCAATTAGTTCAATTTCCTCATTCTCATTGTATTCATCTTCCTTATTACGAGGTCGTTTACACATGTTGAACACATTGAGTTGTAACCTCATATAGCCAAATGATGAACTCATCACTCCATTCCTATAATTAGTCAAAGCATTAGCAGTGGCTAAAAATGGTTGTCTAATATGACAGGAATTTGCTTACATTCATCAGCAATTGGTTCAATTTCCAAAATGATAAAATCCACAGTATATATGAATTTATCGACTTGGACCAATACATCTTCAACTATCCCTTTCGGTACCTTAACCAATCTATCAACAAGTAAAAAAGTGGTAGAAGTAGGTTTTAACTCACCAAGATTGAGCTGTTGATACACTGAATATGGAAGCAAATTGACACTAGAACCACGATCAAGTAAGGCATGTTCAATTTTATGGTCTCCAATAATGCAAGAAATAGTTGGACAACCGGACATACAAGAATGGAACTCACCTGTTCTACTAGAAAGGCTTTCTTTTGTACCTTATGTTTTCTTTTTACGGTGCACAAGTCTTTAAAAAATTTAGCATAGGATGAAACCTGTTTAATGACGTCTAGCGGACGAATGTTTACTTTCACTGTTTGAAGACTTCATAAATCTCTCGGGTTGTGGTTTGATTTCTTTGGTTTGATCAGTGCTTGAGGGAATGGGGGTATAGGAAGAGAGTTGGTTATTTCTTGTTACGTAGGGTGGAAAATTTTTTTTCAAAACATGTGCCTGCATTTCATCCCAAGATCTTATAGATCCTGGCTTAAGGTTTTGTAACTATGTTTTAGCTTTTCTCTTTAGTGAGAAAGGGAAAAACTTAACTCTAATTATGTTCATGCTAAAATATTGATCAGTATTACAGACTTCCTCAAATTCTTTCAAGTGCATGTATAAATTTTCAGACTCAAAATCATGAAAAATAGATAAAAGTTAAATGATACCATGTTAGAAATTAAAATGTGATGCATTAGGAGGAAAAATTATGCATAATGGTGCTCTGTTCTTGTAGGATGCATGAAATCTCTAAGTGTCCTAGGCTAGTCGTGAAGATTTTTAGGGCTTGGTCTCTATGCTCGAAAAATTTTCATTCTCTATTTCGGCCATGTCTAGGTGTGGTGAAGATGATCTCCTAATTAGTCCGCCACTATCTCGTCCGAGACCAACGTATCATGCAATGTTGATGATGTGTGTGTGTGTCTTATTAGGTTTAGAAAATTTTGCACAAACAAATTAGTAATGCATGAAACTAAAAAAAATCACACAAGCTAAAATAATAAAAAAAAAATTGAAATTAAATAACTTAATGGGCGGTTGAACCCACCCAATAAATGAGGAAAAAAAAGAAAAAAAAGAAAAAAATGCAAAATTAAATAAATAAATAATAATAATAGGCGAGTTAAACCGACCCAATTAAATAAATGCGAAATAAAAAAAGCCAATAGGCGGTTAGACCGGCCCATTTAAATAAATACGAAATAAAAAAATTAATGGGCGGTTAAATCGGCCCAATTAAATAAATGCGAAAATTAAATTACGAAATTAAATTTTTTTCAAATTTTAAAAATTACCAGCCAATTAAATTCAAGTTTAAACGTCCATGCCCAAATTGAGTCCAAGAGTTCAAGGAGTTCCAAAGTCCAAAGTCCAAGTTCAAATTGATTTTAAAGATTGATTTGCAAGGTTTCAAGTTTTTGGGAGAAAGTGAAAACTTTTACAAGTTTTATAGTATTTCTGGAATTTAAAGAGAATAAAGGGGGCTAACTGAAATTTTACATGAAAACACAAAAGGAAAGTGACGAAAATTGAATTGAAAGAAAAAGACAAAATGCAAAATGACAGATTTTTTCTCTCTTTTTTTAAATAAAATAAAATAAAATGACACCAAATTTTGAAAGTTTTTCCGAAATGAATGTGCGCTAAAAACTTAATACGAACTTTAAAAGTGTTTGATTTACTTTCAAGTATAAGAGTGTCTTGTTATAACATAATTCGATAAGTCAGAAGTCGAACCACGAATTTAAAATCTAGCGAGTCAATTTATTTAATAAGAATTAATTTTCGAAAATGAAATTAACAATTTAAAAAGTCTTAAGGTTACGGGATCCACTCGTGGAATTAGGTTCATAATTCTCTCTTTTAATTATATTTTGTATTTTATTTACTAATAAAATATTATGCCATTTAATTATTCCCTAGATACTTTAATGGATAATTTTAGGAATAAAGTACAACATGTACCACAACTAAATTGAAGTGTCGACATAATGTCAAAATTACTATATAAATCCAAGGCGATCTAAATCTACTAATTAATATGACATAAAAATGCAAATTATAAATATATAATATAATAAAATTTAGACTCATTTGAGAGAGAAATTAATTCCATAATTTGACTCCTTGAACTTCACCTTTCACCTCAACTTAGAAATTTAGCTACTCATGTTGAAAAGAAAAATACTCATTTTATTTGATAGAATTCTAAAATATATTACAACGAAATTGGGAAAACAAAGGAAATGGGAATCAAAGGAAATCGAAATGAAAGAAATGAAAAAAGAGAGCTATGCTTTGAACCCCATCTAGAAAATTCTCCACACCGCGCGTCTGCACCTTCTCTTTCTTTATATAGGCAGCAACTTTCCTTCACTTTCATTTTTTATATTATTTTTTTTAATAATGTAAGAAATGAGTCAAGTAACACCGCTTTGCCACTTGACTAATCTTTTCAAAAAGATAAGCCACCTCTCTCTTTTTTTTTTTTTTATAATTATTTTGTTTTTTATTCTTATTTATTTATTTATTAATTACATCTCCCTAATAATGTATTTTAAATGGATCCAAGTAATTTATCTTCTTGTCTCCTACTTTCGGTTCCAATTCCTCATTATTCTTGAAATTTACCTACAATAACAAAATATAATAATTAAAATAAAAATTAACATCATAAAATATAATTTACATAAAATTACATTTAGAGAGCATTAAAATAAAATATAAGTTATGTGCAACACTATAAGTGATAAAATGATAATTTAAACCTTTATGTAATGTACACTTTCTAGTGTTAATCGGGTAACATCATCCATCACAGCCATAGGCCCCAAATCATGATGTGGTTCAGGATCAATTGAAGGAACATCAGTAGATGATAATTCCCTAGTAGAAGCAGGAAAAGATGGACACACGTTCCTATCTTAACATAAGATTTTGAGGCTCAAAACTCGCACTATTGTGATTATCCTCAAAATAAATGGCACGACCAGACTCAATGATTCTAGTAGTGTCAGAAGGATAATATAATCTAGAATCCTTTGAGCCTATACAATAGCCAATAAAATTACCACTGATAGTTTTCGGATCAAGTTTCCTTGATTATAGATTATAAGACCTCACTTCTGCTCTAAATCCCCAGACATGAAAACGATGAAGACTAGGTTTCTTCCCTGACTATAATTCATAAGGAGTTTTGGGCATTGATCTACTGGGTACTTGATTCAAGATGTAAGTCGCAGTTTTCAAGGCTTCACCCTACGAGAAAATCTGGTAAAGAGGAGTTGCTTAGCATACACCACACTATGTCAAGAAGGGTACGATTTCTTCTTTCTCGCAATTCCATTATGTTCGGGAGTCCTAGGCATTGTGTGCTTAGCTTCTATTCTACATTTCGAAGGAATCTAGCAAAAGGTCCAGGATTACTCCTAGTTTTATCATATCGCCCATAGCATTCACCACCTCTATCTAATCACACCGGCTTAATATGTTTGCCTTTTTGGAGCTTAACATTAGCCTTAAAGGCTTGCTAAACAGACAAAGATTCGGACTTTTCGGTAAGAAGTTCAACATGACCATAACGAGAAAAGTCATAGATGAATGTGATGAAGTACTTATAATCTCCTATAGCGAGAGGAGTAAATGGCCCATGAGATGTCTATATGTATCAACTCCGAACCCGTTGACTTCTTCGAATTCTATCTTTTCTAGTTTTGGTGGTAAGCTTGCCTTTGACACAATCAACATAAGTGTCAAAATCAGAGAAATCTAGATTGTGGAGAATAACATCTTTAATGAGCCTTTCCATCCTCTATTTGGAAATGTGACCTAACCATTTATGCCATAACAGAGAGAAATTTTTATCAACCCTCACACAATTAGAGCTAACAATATTCATAACATGAGCATCGGATGATGATTCGATAGCATGAGGAAATAAATAAATCATATATAAGCCATCATATAGAGTACCAGAACCAACAAGCTCTGAATTGCAGAATAAGTAAACTTTTCTGTCACCAACATGAAAAGAATAGCCACATCTATCCAAAATAGATACAGATATCAAGTTAATTTCTCATAATAGAAGGAATATAATCTGTATCTAATAGATCCAAAAGGTGGCCTGTTGCTAGGTGTAGTCGACAACTCCTATGCTTCCAACCCCGGCCCTCGCTCTATTGCCCATGTGAACCGTCGGCTCTCCTTCATTAGGCTCCTTCTTGCTTCTGAATTCATTATATTAATGGTTCCACCAGTATCCAACGACCAAGTATTAGAAGGAACATTAATAAGGTTGGATTCAAAGCTCACAAAAGCTACAGGAATATGCTTATTATGGTAACTGGTCATCTTAAGAATATACTCTCTTAACCTGGAAACACCATCATACTGGGTATTAGCAAGCAACCTTAGATAGTTACCCTTTTCAGCCTTGTCTATCTTCTTAAAAGTTCTTCCAACGGCTGCTAAGTAATCTTTAGCCTTGTCACATGCAGGGACGCTATCTCTAATTGTTCTATCAATGGTGTATTTCATTGTGTCCAGACAGTGTTTATTGGATTCATCCTAAGCCATCCATTCTGCCTTTTCAGCACTAGTGCTCTTATCTGTGGGCGTAGATGATTCATCCACTCTCAAAGCCAAGTCTCTATTCAATGTAGATAGATAAAACATAACTGACTCATGCCAGTCCTCATAATTTGTCCCAATCAAAGTTTTGATGTAGACAACTTGGAGAAAGGAAAGAATATCTAGAGTTGAGGAATCATCAACAAATATTATTAAGCATATGAAAACAAAATCATGCTACAGATAATGATTCGTCATTCTAAGTTTCTCCATTAACAACACAATATGTTAGACATCTTTTGACAACATAGGATTGCTCTAATTCATAGATAAAGCAGACAAGTTAAATATAACACCAACATTGACCTATTATCGACAGGGTAATTAAGCCACTCAGTAGAAAATACCCAACGAATCTCTTTACCTACCCAAGCATCCTACCAAGTACTGATTTACCGACATGGCAATATCATTACTCGCATGGATTTTGGTTATAGCAACAATAGTCCATCACATAATCCATAATCAATAATTATAAATGGGCAATTAAATTGCAAAATACCAAATTATTTATCATGATTGGTCCTACAACAGGTGGATACGCTACCATACTAAATTGAAGTTTTGCCATGCATATAATTTCATACATTAACAAAAATTGAGACTAAATAAACCTTATCAAACACAATTAAAGTTTCTACATAGATATTAATGAAATAAAATATCTATATGCCTTAATAAAATGTTTGAAAACTATGCCCATAACATTCTACAATGATGGATTATTCTATAATTAAAGTTCTGAAAAATCACCAAAAATTATAAGAATTTTGGACTAAATTGAAGAATTTTCAAAATCATAGTCACTATTTTTAATATCGAACATTTTTGGCCAAAATGTAAATAAAATAAAATAAGTTATTGGGCCATAATATAATTTTTCAAATATTAAGGATTAAATGATATTTTATCATACTGATTTTCGGTCAAGGACCCTTTTAGAATATTTACAAAAAATATTAGGTTATAACAGAATTTCTACATGCAAACATTTCCTAATAATTGGGCCATACTGAAATTCCATAAAAGTTTAGGGACCAAATGATATTTTCGCCGCACTTCATCTTCTTCTTCACGATGAAGCTATAGTGAGGCGACAGTAAACTTTGCCCAAACAACTTCATTTCGGCCACCAAAATTTATGAAAAAATTGTATTTTTATTCCACAAACATTACCTATGCATTATTCAAAACCATTTGTTCAAACATGCTCAAAATAAAAAAATCCAAAAGTAAAGAAAAATGCCATGGGTAAGTTAAATCTTGATTCATCAACAAAATTCGCCATGGTTTAAAAGTAAATGCATAACCGGAAGCTCTAATGCCAATTGTTAAAATAAATTTGTACTTAATGCCCTTGATCTTGCATTTCTAATTAAACACATGCATTAGGTAAAAGTTAGAGATTTACCTTGATTAGCAATGAATCGAAGCTTTCAAACTTGTTATGGATCTTCTACTGAATTGCTACTGCCTTGATCTACCTTCTACAACTTGCTGTCTTCACTTTGATAAAGATTTGAGCTTTACACCACTGCACACACACACAAGTGAGGGAGAGAGAGAGGTGCACTTTACTCATGCCCCATATCTGTGAACAGTGTACTCTTAATGGGCTAAAGTCACTTAAATATTTTAGCTGAGTGCAGGGACCCCTTATTTATTAGTACAAAATTGCCCATCCCATTATGAGCTAAAATAACACAACTAAAGGTTATACTTGTCCATAATATACTACTACGTAGGGTGTGACAAAATTAGACTCAGTAACACAATATTTGATTACTTAGTAAATGAGTCCATTAAAATTGCTCTTTAATATTTGACATTAATCATGTATTAATCTGGCAAAACTTAAAATAATTAGAAAGATTTATGCTAGTCTACAATATGTGAGAAACAAATCTAACAATTGTAACTTAGGCAGAGCCCACTAATTAGCACACTACAAACATTAGTGTGGTGAACGATAACTTAGATGCTTTACGAAGTAATTAATTTTATGAAAGTGGTAGGCAAGATATGAGTGAGTTGAATATTGAGCCAAATTTTGACCTCGCTTAATGATCGCAATCCAATTGGAGAATTAGAGGTTCTGGTTTAGTAACTGCAATATCAGATAGAAGAACAAGAGAGCTTAGTTATGAGATCAAAATTTGCTAATTGTGAATGGTGATGTTCATGTTAATTACAAATTTACACAGTAATAACACGACTTTATGTCCTTTGATTTAGCATGATAAAATGTATTTCTTTATCTTAGCAATGTGTCATGGCCCATAGGATGAGTAATTTGCACAACGAACTCGTGCGACACTTAGAAAACTTCTAACACAAAAGCTACTAAGTAAGCCTATCGATTGTTAACATGTTGTCACAATAAGTCATTTAGTAATATCATGTACATAAGTAAGAGCAGAGGAGAAGTATCAACAAGACTCGATTTCTTAATTCACTTAAAGAAGGAATCTTTAGGTTTGGGTACTTGAAAATGCGATTAAGGAAATTGAAGAAATATTTCATCAGAACAAAATACAAAAGCCTAACAAACTCTAAGCACATTTTGCTTCAAGATCTTTATTATGATGAAATCAGAGCCATTGATTGTTGTAATAGTTGCGACGGTTTCACACACACCTAATGTAATGTAAGTAGAACATGAAATAAGAAATAAAACATGCTCTTGCATTATTATCACACAGAGTCACTCAAAAGTTTTGATTTTTTTTTTATCTATGAAAGCCGCTTGATGTTGTTGGTCTAAATCACCAGACATTATATGCTGGCAATGATAGGTTGTACTTGGAGATTTCTGATACAAATATTTCTTTTTTTGAGGCCGATGTATTCAAATCTTGTTTATTCCGAAAGAGTCACAGAAACTCAAACGTAAGTATTTGTTTACTTTTCAAAAACAAATCCTGAATTGGGTACAAAGGAATCTATTCAGAATAAATACAGAATTGTAATTGATGTTTTTATTATTAAAAGAAAGATACATTTAAAACTGAAACTATGAGTGAGATAGCCAGCCTTTATTAACATCCCAACTTGAGTGAATTGATCAAGATTGTGATACGTATTTGCCTTAGCTTTTTCTTTCGAGCATCATCACCTCGATATGCATATAGTCTTCTAGAACCAACTGTGTAATTTCTTTTAAATTATAGTACTTTTCAAGCTCCATCTCTAATGTTGCCGCTTTTCGAAACACTCACCGTAATTTATTTTCATTTTTCATATTCGCATATTTCTCTTTAATTTTACTTGATCATGAGGTATATATAATTGTCCTTCTTAGAGCTCTCTTCAACAAATTCAAGAGGTAGTTTTGATAAAATTTTAAATAAGCATAAAACATACCTGCATCCATAATTGTTCAAGTGTTTGAACCTTTTTAAGCATATATCACAAAGGTGTCTTCTAGGTTATTCCATTATTAGTCAAACTTTGTGATGGAAAACTAATTTTTTACTCTAGAGGCATGATCTGGCTAGGCTTTAAATAACAAAACTTAACAACTTAAAAAACTTCTTGAATTTCCTCTAATTAAAAGGAGATTAATAAATGGAACTCTCCACTTCTTTTCATTAAAGAAGTAGGTTATGAATTTAATCACTTTTTACACTTCATTTATTAAAAGAAATAATTAAACTCCTCCACTATCCTTAAAATGAGGGAATGGATAACTAGTATAAGTTTTATCCTTTTTAAAAACCCCCAATACGTCAATTTATCATATGAGATATAATTAGAATAAATCTAACATTCTGCCACTTGGCTCACATGTTAAGTGAATTAACTAAAACTTATAGCTTGAAATGGCCACTAACTCTTAGATTACCCAAAAATTATTGATAGTGGAACTCCTAAGAAAATATCAATATATGAATCATGGCAATTATATTAAAGAAAAAGATTTCTTTCCATGTATTACATGTACGATACTTTCAAAAGAATCTTTCTAACTCGCATGAATGAACTTACACAAATCATTCGAGGTCTAATTTTGAAAATCCCAATGGAATTTTAAGTGCATCTTTATGTGCATAAAATAACAAACTTATTTATTGATTTATTTACAAAATTTGTATAGAAGCTAAGAGATCAAATAAAACAAACTCGCTTTGAGCCAATAAGGCCCACATTTTTTGCCTTATCCTTGTACAACTTAGCCAACAAACCTTCAGCCATAGGATCTGCTAACATGAGTTTTGTGTTTATATATTTGATAGCTATCCTAGTTTTCTTAATGTGATCTCTAACAACCAGAAACTTAATGTCGATCTGTTTACTTTGGATTCTACTCTTATATTTCTTAGAGAAAAAAACTGTAGTGGAATTGTCACAATAAATCATCAATGGCCTTTTTATAGAATCGATAACTTTTAGCCCATTGATAAAATTATTTAATCATAATGCTTATGAAGATGCTTCATAGCATGCGATGAATTCTTCTTCTATAGTGGACAATGTAATTATTCTTTGCTGAACACTTTTTTAAGACATAGCCTCTCGAACAAGAACGAAAATGTATCCTAAAGTAGATTTTCTTTATGTATGAATACCCAACAATTTCCAAATTGTCAACACCTCTATAAGTCAATTTGTAGTCCTTAGTTTCTTATAAATATCCCATAATTTTCTTTATAGCTTTCCAATGTTCCATTCCAAGATTACTTTAATATCTGCCTAACATGCCTACTGCAAATCCAATATCTGGTCTCGTACAAACCTGTGCATACATTAGGCTGTCTACAGCAGATGCATATGGTATATTTTACATATACTCCTTTTCCAAAGTATTTTGTGGACATTGATCTTGATTGATATTATCTCCTTTGACGATTGGAGCAGTTGTCGGAGAATAATCCTTCATTTTAAATCTCTCTAAAACTTTTTCAATATAGGCCTTTTGAGATAGTCCTAATGTTTTTTTAGATCTATCTCTATCAATCTCTATGCCAATGAAATAAGAAGCTTCACCTAAATCCTTCATTTTAAAGTTTTGAGAAAGAAATACTTTTGTTTCATGAAGTAAACCCAAATCATTACTTGCAAGTAGACTATCATCTACGTATAAGACTAGAAAAATGAATTTGCTCCCACTAACCTTAAGGTATATGCATTGATCAATAATATTCTCAAGAAAACAAATGAGATTACTACATTGTGAAACTTCGTATACTATTAATGAGAAGTCTGTTTTAGTCCATTTATAGACTTTCTAAGCTTGCAAACTAAATTATTTTCCTTAGAAGAAAAACATCAGGCTGAGACATAAATACTTCTTCTTCTAAATCTGCATTTAACAATGCTTTTTTAACATATATACTTTTTTTCTATTTTGGAGCCTTTAAATCATAATCCAAGCCAAACTGATATTTATTAGATTGGGTTGGTTTGGGTTACTAAAAAATTTGGATTCGGCTATCTATCATCCATCATAGTAACGCCCATTGATATTAACTGTCATAAGTAAAAGCATTTATCAATGAGATTATAGTTGTGGTGAAATTGGAAAAAAATTTGAAGCTACATCCCCAGAATAACACATCAAGTACCACTAGGGATGGCAACTTAACCCAGACCCGGCTTGGAACCGAACAAACCCAGATAATCTGGGCCTAGTTTAACTCATACCGGATTAAAATAAATTCGGTAACTAAATTGAATTTTATCATCCCGGATGTATCTGGGTACTGGTCTAGGTCTAAGTTTGGCTTAACCCGCTTATCCGAAACCCGAACCCAGATATTTTATTTTAATATTATTTTTTAATATAAATAGGAAAAAAAACAGTCGATGCCCTAATTTCACACTTTCACAACCTTGGCCGCCTAAGTCATTCTTTTCATCTCCCTTAAGCTCTTCTCTTCTTTTCATCAAATCATCCTTTTCCTCTCTCTTCAGTTCTTCTCTTCATCAAATCATCATCGTCACTTGTTATCGTTTTGCCACCTTCGCTGTGTTCATGTTCATCACCATCATCAACCTCCATTTGGCCGCTGTTTATTCACTTTCGCAAATCGCTATCCCAATAGTGGCTGCCGTTTGTTCACCATTGTGAATCGCGATCGCGACTGTGATGTTGTGTTCATCATCATCATTATATCATTAGCAGCCACTGTTTGTTGCTTCGCCAGACGCCAATCCTTGAAGTTCGTGAATTGAATATGTGAATCGTGAGTTTGAATTGTAGATATGGATTTTTATTTTGTGAATTTTATATTATAGATTTGTATTTGTGAATGGTTTATTGCTTTGAAACATTGAAATTTAGAATATGTATTTGTAATTGATTTTTCAAAATCCAGTTTGTATTTAATTTGGTAGAATCGTGTTCATATTTGATTTTTTATTATTTTTATTTTTGTATGTGATTCTGTTTAAAACCCGCAATCCAGAAACTAGGATTTTTTCGGGTTTAACCTAGACCGGATCCAAATTCATAAAAAACGGGTTTAAATTCGGGTCCAATATGACATTTTGGCATCTGAGGCCGGAACTGGGAAGGCCAAACCCGAATCGGACGTATTAATATATTAAAAGTTGAGATATACAAATTAAGTTTATATCTGAAATATGAGTTGACACTTGATGTAACGTTAATATTTGAAAATTGATATTTTCTTCCCTCTAGGGGTATGTTTGGTACACCGTATTGTATTGGATTGTACTGGTTTGTAATGGATTGTATTGTATTAGAATGTATTAAATAATACATTAACCCACGTTTGGTGTACGTATGGAATGTATTGTGTATTTTCATATTTTATATTAATATATTATATTAAATTATAATTTTTAAATTTAATAATAAAAAATTAATCACCGGCAGCCATCATTCGCCGCCACTGACCACCACCGAAAGTTTTTATACTTCGTTCGTTTAAGTCATATTTAGTATCATTAGAATTTGCTTAACTCTAGATCTAGGGAAAACGGGAGCTCCGTTGCGGAGATATTAGTACTGTTAAGTATGAACCAAAATTTGTGTTCCGAGAGAACGCCATTGTCGGATGGTGCAGAAGTTAAAGACCGACATGTCAGCTACAGTACCTTGACTAACGTAATGACATCCATTACTGTCGTTATCGAATACAATAAGTGAGTTGTGCCTCTCATGTGACTCTCTTATTTCTGTTTTACTTAATACGATAGAGTGTGGCTTTGCCGTTTGAAGAACTAAAGCTTCTCACATGTGTTGCACGTTTTAGAGGCTGTTAAAATCAGTTATGTCAAACGGGAAAATTCTGGGTTTGTTCTTTAACAAACCCATATTACAGGCTGGATCTGCAACAACCTTTTAGATTCAACTAAACTAGTATATAAGGTTTCTAGACTTAGTTACTGGGATCGATTCATGTACTTGTACTTTCTCTCTGTAAAATGTTGTAATTGGAGTTACTAGTAATGAAGCCATTTTCTCTGTTTTCTAAAGAGGATGTAAGCCATTCAACAATGGCTGAGCCTCTATAATTTCCTTTGTTGTTCTTTACTGTTTCATCTTGTGTTACAAATTGCTTCTGTCTAACTTGTTCTAAAAATACTGGTGATCAATGTGTAGTTTAAGTTTCTTGGGGTCAAGATTCCTGACATTGCGATCTTGCTACAACAAATTGGTATCAGAGCATACATCTCTAATCACTTGCTTCAAGAATGGCTACCCAGAAATTGGATGTAGAAAAGTTTACTAGGGAGAATGATTTTCATCTTTAGAGGTTAAAGATGAAGGCTTTACTAGTTCATCAAGGGTTTGAAGAAGTCTTGGAGGATGCTTCAAGCTTCAAGCTTCAAGAAACTAAGAAAAGTCAAAGATGAAGATCTGCAAGATGCCATAGACAAAGCTCACAGCACTCTAATTCTTAGCCTTGGTTTAAAGATGGGATCAGAAGACAGCTGCTGGGTTATGGAAGCAATTGGAAGATCTTTATACCAAGAAGTCTCTTACCAAAAGGCTGAGCACAAAGAAGAGACTTTACACTCTTCAGATGGAAGAAGGTAGTTCACTGTCTGTCCATGTTGATGCTTTCAATAAGATCATTCTTGATCTCGAAGACATCAATGTGAAAATAAAAGATGAAGATACAGCAATCATTCTGTTATCTTTTTTACCACCCTCTTATGAGCATTTCATTGACACATTACTTTATGGAAGACAAACCTTGACAATGCAAGATGTAAAAGAAGCCTTAAGTTCTAAGGAAAGCTCAAGAAGGATTGAATCCAGAGATGGTGAAGGATTGACAGCAAGAGGAAGACCATAAAAAAGAGATGGCTGGAAAGGCAAAAGGAGTGGAAGATCCAAGTTAAGAAACACGTCTTTGAAGTGCTTTCACTGCCATAAGGAAGGTCACTTCAAGATGGATTGCCCTGATAGAAAGAACAAGTTCAAGGAAGTTAAAGAGAAAAGTGGTGATGCTGCTGTTGTTTCTGATGAATCAGAAGAAGGGTATGACTCAGCTGAAGTACTTGTGGCCTCTTGTGATCAAACTGAAGGTAAATGGATTCTTGACTCTGGTTGTACATATAATATAAGCCCTAATAGGCATTTATTTACTAGTTATCTCTCATGTGATGTGGGTAAAGTAATGATGGGAAACAATGCACCTTCTAAAGTCACTGGTATAGGCTCTATAAGGTTAAGACTGTTTGATGGAACAGTTGGAGAGTTAACTAATGTGAGGCATGTGCCAGAACTTAAAAGGAATTTAATTTCTTTAAGTATGCTAGACAAGGCAAAGCTGCATTGTAAGTGGTGGAATCCAAAGTGTCTTGAAAGTTCTTAATGGGTCTTTAGTATTGATGAAGGGTGATATGTCAAATGGCTTATATGTGTTACAAGGAACAGCCATTACTGGTGATGCATCAGTTGCAGTAAACCAAGTTCAAGATAAAACATTGTTGTGGCATTTGAGGTTGGGTCACATTAGTGAAAGCCTAAAAGAGCTAGAGAAATAGGGAGCTCTAGGAAATGACAAGATAAGTGCTTTGGGGTTTTGTAAGGAGTATATCCTAGGCAAGTCCTCAAGAACCAAGTTTAAAACTGCAGTGCACTCAATAAAAGGCAGTTTCGATTATATACATGCAGATCTGTGGGGACCATCACAGATTGAATCTCTAGGTGGAGCTAAGTATTTTCTATCCTTGATTGATGATTACTCTATGATGGCTTGGGTTTATCCATTAGAGAGTAAAGATCAAGCCTATGAAAGCTTTAAAAATTGGAAAATGTTGATAGAAACACAAACTAATAGGAAAGTTAAAGCTCTAAGAACTGATAATCGGTTGGAGTTCTGTAACAAGCAATTTAATGATTTCTGCACTCATCATGGCATCCTCAGGCATAAGACTGTCAGACACACACACCCCAATAAAATGGTTTGGCAGAAAGAATGAATAGGACATTGATGGAGAAAGTCAGATGTCTGTTGTTTCATTCTAATCTTCCTAAATCCCTGTGCGTCGAAGCATTATGTACAGCTTGTTATCTTGTGAATAGAAGCCTTCAATAGCCATAGAATTGAAAACTCCATATGAAATTTAGTCAGGGAAATTAGCAATTACTCTAATCTGAAAATTTTTGGGTGTACTGCATATGCACACTCAAAGCAAGGCAAGCTTGAACCCAGAGCATTAAAATGTACATTTTTAGGGTATCCTAAAGGGTCAAAGGTTATAAGCTTTGGTGTACTGATTTAAAGCCACCAAGGTGTATCATAAGAAGAGATGTAGTTTTTTATGAGGCTGAAATATTAAAGAAACAAGATGGAACATATTTAGATATACAACAGGTTCCAAAACCTGATGAATCTCATTGGAGAGGTGGAGTCGCCTAAGCACCTAATAGATTGGGATATGCTGATCTAATAGCATATGCACTAACAGCAGCATATGAATTGAATCAAGATGAACCCAAAACTTATACTGAAGCTGTCTCAAGTCAGAATTCAACTAAATGGCTCAAGGCAATGAATGAGGAAATGAAATCTTTAAATAAGAACAAAACCTGGGAATTAATCAAGAAACCAGAAGGCAAAAAGGTAGTGGGCTGCAAATGGATATTCAAGATAAAAGAAGGAATCCCTAGTACTGAAGCAAAAAGGTTCAAAGCCAGATTAGTTGCTAAGGGGTTTACACAAAAGGAAGGGATATATTTTACTGAGGTCTTCTCTTTAGTGGTAAGGCACACCTCAATAAGGATTATCTTATCACTTGTAGTGGTCAAAGATATGCATCTTGAGCAGATGGATGTCAAAACTGCTTTCTTGCATGGAGAACTAGAAGAGGAGATTGTAATGTCACAACTAGAAGGCTTCATAGATCCTGAAAAGTCAGACTGGGTTTGTTTGTTGAAAAAGTCACTTTATGGCGGTAAACAATCACCAAGGCAGTGGTATTTGAAGTTTGACAGTCACATGCAGAAACTGGATTTTCAAAGGTGCAGCTATAATTGTTGTGTTTATTTCATAAAGGTTAGTGAAGATGACATGATCTACCTCATCTTATATGTTGATGACATGCTTTTGGCATGTAGAGACATGAATCATATTGATTTGTTAAAGACACAGCTGAAGGATGAGTTTGATATGAAGGATTTGGGCAAGAAAATATTAGGAATGGAGTTGAAGAGAAATAGAAGATCTAAGATGTTATTTCTCTCACAAGAGAGATATGTCCTTAAAGTCTTGGAAAGGTTTAGGATGCTGAACAGCAAACCAGTTCAGACACCATTGGCTGCACATTTTAGGCTTTAAGTCAGCAGTGCCCAGCAACAGAAGAAGAACAACCAGAAATGTCAAATATACCAGATGCAAGTGTTGTTGGTTGCCTAATGTATGCAATGGTATTGACCAGGCCAGATTTGTCACATGCTGTCAAAGTTGTCAGCAGGTTCATGGCCAAACCTGGCAAGGAGTACTGGAGAGCTGTTAAATAAATACTTAGGTATCTAAGGGGAACATCCAGCTATGGTCTAATGTATAGAGGTGGAAGGTAGAATGACAGTTTGATAGTTGGATATGTGGACTCAGATTATGCTGGGGATCTTGATAACAGAAGGTCTCTAACTAGATATGTGTTCGAAAGTAACCCTTCAAAGTGTAGTAGCTTTGTTAAACACAGAACCTGAATACACAGCTGCAGCAGAGGCTTGTAAGGAAGCAATATGGTTGAAAGGGATGCTAAATGAAATGAGGTATTTTCAGTCAGTAGTGAAAGTTTTTTGTGACAACCAAAGTGCTATCAACTTGAGCAAGAATCAAGTTCATCATGAGAAGACTAAACATATTTACATCAAACTCCATTTCATCAGACTTGAAGTCTCTAAGGGCACTGTTCAAATGGCCAAAATCCATACAAATGACAACATGGCTGATATGCTAACAAAATCTATTCCTGGAGCTAAATTTGAGTTTTGCTTAGATTTAGCTGGTATCTGTAGTAAATAAAAATACAGATAGATGAGAAAAAAGAGAAAATGGGGTAGCATAGATTCAAGTTCAAGGTGGAGATTGTTAAGTATGAACCAGAATTTATGTTCCAGAGAAAAAGACATTGTCAGAAGGTGCAGAAGTTAAAGACTGACACATGTCACTTGTACCTTGACTAACCGAATGACATCCGATTCATCGTCATCCAATACAATAAGTGAGTCTTGTGCCTCTCACATGACTCTCTTATTTTGTTTTGCTCAATACGACGAGTGTGATGCCGTTTGAAGGACTAAAGCTTCTCACATGTGTTACACGTGTTGAGGCTGTTAAAATCGATTATTTCAAGCGAGAAAATACATGGTGGATCTGCAACAACCTTTTGGATTCATCTAAACCCGGTATATAAGGTTTCTAAGACTTAGTTACCGTGATCGATTCATACACTTGTACTCTCTCTTTGTAAAATCTTGTAACTAGAGTTGCTAGTAATGAAGCCATTTTCTCTATTTTCTCAAGAGGATGTAAGCCATTCAACGATGGTCGAACCTCTATAATTTCCTTTGTTGTTCTTTCTTTGCCTCATCTTGTGTTACAAATTGCTTTTGTCATTGGGTTTGCTCCTTTCTAACTTGTTCGAAAGTCTTGGTGATCGTGTGTGGTTTAAGTTTCTTGGGGTCAAGATTCCTGTCATTGTGATCTTGTTTCAACAAAGATCGTTGTGTAGAGCTCATGAATAGAATTCTATTGGTACTAATATGAATGCCAAACGATATCGAAAATAAACCGGCCGGCGGTGGTTTTGTCGTGATCATAATTTAAATATTTATATTTAATAAATAATTAAAATAAATTAAAGAATTGAATTTTAAAAAAATGTGTCAAGACCTGCATAAACCAGCGGGTGGGCGGGTCTTTTTAAGCTACCCAAAACTGATTAATAAATACATACCCTCACCTCAATTATCTGTACCAAATATGGTGCTGAAAATTTTATACAGCCCATAACCCCTTAAACCCGTGCGCCCAACATGCCCTAGGAGTCCACTGAAACCCGAAACTATAGCATCTATTTGAGTTTTGGCATTTGTTGAGTCAAGCCCTGTAAGCTACTAAGAAGAAGACAAAGCCCGAGCGCAAAAAAATGATATAATTAATTATTACTTCTTTTTTTTATTTGAAAAGAGTCAAGTTGATTAACGTCTTGTTGATGCCAAGTCTAAGTAAATTAGAAAATGGCACCACTAATTATATTAATTATATGGGAAAGGCCACCCACACCCTTAAGATTTATTTAAATAGTCACATACATCATTTTAATTTTATAAATGGTCACATAGACTCATTTTTTACTATTGTACCATTGATTACAACAACCCAATAATTAATTTTAAATAAACTTCTATAATAAATATAAATAAAAATAAAAATAAAAATAATATAATATATAAGATAAGATAAATTTTATAAGTTATTTTGAATATTAGAAAATTATTTTAACATTATTAATCTGTTATATTCTTTTAATAACAATATAATCTATATGACATATTAATAATATTAAAATAATTACACCTAACATTCACAGTAATTTATAAAATTTATATTATTTTATTTGCAATATTGATAACTTTATGAAATGAGAGTTATCAGGACATTTCTAGGCTAAATTTGTAATTACTTAGAGAGTTATATTCATCTTTTGCATTATTTGTGGTTAAGTTATGCATGAGCATTTGTTTAGATTTAGTTTTGTTGATTTAAAGCATTTTGGTTTATTATATGTCCTTATTCATGACATTTTGTGTAGGAAGTTAATATGTGCAAGTGCTGTTGATTGCTGCTGCAACAATCAGTATTGAAAGACTAATAAGAGGCGGTTGGAGTAATTTAAGATATAGCAATAACGATGTTGCAGGAATGCTACAGCATGACTATAGCACACAGACATAAGGATAACTTAAAGTGATTAGGAGTTAAGTAGAGCTGACTTGGCGCAAGACTTGGCGTGTGAGGCAAGGATGGATGAAGATTCATTCATGATTCCTACCCCAAAGAGGAGTAACCCTAGGAAGTACAATATAAAAAGGAGATTATGGCTTCGAAAGAGAAAAAGCCGTGACAACACTAAGAGCATTCCTTGCATTACAAGGAAAAAAGAAAGAAGAGAATTTAAGGGCTGAACTCGTGCAAATTCAGAGGAAAAGAAGTCAGCTCTCAAGATCTCCAAGAGAGTCTCTATGATTTAGTTATTTCATTCTTTTACTTCTAGCTCTTATTTCTTGTGAGAATGATTTTAATGGCTAAACTGAATTATGTTATTATTTATTTGTTGAGCATGAACTAAATTTATAAGTAGTTGGGTTCTAAACGATCTTAATGATTATTTGACTGATATTGTTGTTGCTCCAGTGTCTGCTGCAGCGCTTTGTTCTGATTGTGCTTAATTAAATTTTCTATTTTGGTTGACCACCCATTTAGAGATATAAGCTAGGTTTGATCCTCAACAGGGATGGCTTAATGGAAATAAGTCAGAGCAATGCATGATTTTAGATTGGATTTTTCCTTAATTGATTTATTATCAATTTGAATGGGGCCATGTCTAATCTAGAATTTGTGAAGAACTAGACATAGGGATTTACCTTGTAGGGTTTTTAGATCCAAGATCTTAATGCTATATCTCAATGTGGTTTAGCAACTGGTCATTGCTGAATTGCATAGAGGTATAAAATATCCAACAGGAAAGATGAGGATACATAAGGACTCTGCCCAGTGCTGTGGACGGTGCTGTAGCAACTAGATCTACCATTATTTAAAAAGTCAGAGTTATTAAGTGAGATTAGATTTCCCAACTACACTTTAATCAATTGAATCTCTTTTAGTATTTAATGTTTTTGGTTCATTCGAATTTAGTTCAATAGTATTTTAATTAAATCAAGTTTTAGTTGAATAATTTATCTAAATTGCTTTTATTTATTTGTCAAATTAGTGCTGAATAGACTTGCTGTAGTAAGGTTGATAACATTAATCTCTGTGGAGACGATCTCAATACTTATTACCATATTAATTGTTATGTACACTTGCGCACTAACATCCTATTGCATAAAATTAACAACAAATATCTTTTTTAATTATGTCTATATTAGTATAAAAATCAATTTTTGAATTAATAGATTTTAGTATTAATAAAATCGTCTGGATAGACTAATAATAACTTAATATTAAAAATAGTTTTCATTATACACGTTATTTTATTAATTATACTAATTATAATATTTTATTTGTATCATATGATATTTATTTATTTATTTTCTTATTACTATATTTATATTTATTTGAGTTGTTATAAACAAAGGGTATAATAGTCATTTATGTTATTAAAAGGGTCTGTGCGACCATTTAAACAAACCTTGGGGGTGTGGGTGGCCTTTTCCCTAATTATATTTACATTAATATAGTGGATATGTCGGAGATGCCCTACCGTAAAGTATTGCTTCATAACCACATGATTATAACAATAACTTTTTTTTTTACTATTTATCACTTTGATCGTATAGTTATAAAGTAGTGTTCTACAATGGAGCATCTCCACTGCCTATAGTTATTTGTAAGTTACCGTAAATATAACTTACAAAAGCCACATTATAATGGTAATTTGGGTTAGCCCAAAAATTGAATCTGATTGGCCGGTGATCTGGCACGAGGTCTAAGGTGGCACTCATTTTTTCGCCAATCGGATGCTTAAAAATTTATACAATGAGAAAAATAAGCCAGTTTCAAAATTATCAATAAATTATCGCTATTATAAGGGTAGGGCTATTTGAACCCACCAAATTACTCAATAAACCTATTTACTAAATAAACCCACCCCCAAATTTTAAAATTTTATATTTTACTCAATAAACCCACTTAAATACGTAATATACCCTTACTAAACTCAATTTTTATAATAATGGTAATTTTACCCATTAAATTCATTTATAAACCCATTAAATTTTTTTAAAAACAATCGGTTGAATATAAGTCAACAAGGTTTTGTTGAAAAAAATAAAAAAAGAAGCAAAAGGAAACAAAGTTATTGCTTTTAACGATTTTAGAATACATTCATGATGAAGCAGGGTACTATAGAGATTTAAAATATGATTAGAGTTGAAATACAAATTGAGATCTAAAAATTGAGATCCCTAATCTAATTTATATGTAAATTAATTTTTAAGGTCCGATCGATCAACCATAGTTTTGAATTTCTGTCAATCGAAGGCCTGCCGAGAAAAAAGTGATAACTACTGAAATAAGACCCAGCAATCATATATTTTCCAAGCTAATTAAGCAGATAAAATAATAAAAAATTCAAGATGCTTTGAATTTTGAAACTTGAAAAGGTAGATTGAAGTCAATTTGAGGGATGAATTTTCATTGCATGACAGACTCCATTGACGACCACATTAGGATTTGATCATTAAACCCGAATCATATATCTTGAATCTTTCTCATGTTTTGAGGATTTATTTTATGCACATAAATTAATGTTCCAATTGCAACCAGATTCAAACGGAACTGATGCTAAGAAGAGCTCCTGCGTGCCTATACTATAAGTAAGGGGACGGAACTCCATTCAAAGAGTAGCCCCACGGGTCCATGTGAATGAAATTGTCTTATATTAGGTGGTTCTATGATGGCTTTGATTATTTTATCTGATAATTAGCTTGGAAAATATATGATTGCTGGGTCTTATTTCAGTACTTTTCACTTTTTAGTTTCGGCAGGCCTTCGATTGAAAGAAATTCAAAACTATGGTTGATCAATCAGGCCTTATAATTTAATTTAGATATAAATTAAGTTAGGGATCTTAATTTTTAGATCCCAATTTGCATTCCGACTTATATGTCATTCATCTATTAGATGGCAGATTGAAGTCAATTTGAGTTTAAAATAATATTAGGGTTTAATGAATATATGATTCAAGTTTAATAAAATCATGCTGAATATAAAAATGGGTTCAAAAAATAAAAATTCTAGTTTTTTATTTGTTGTTATATTCTAATGTCCAAAATTGTAATTTAATTTAAGGATATTTTAATTATAAAAATTATTTTTAAAAGTGGATTTATTGAATAGTTTGATAGGTTCAAATAAGCTCACCTCAATTATAAATCTCCATTTTTTAAAATTTCTTTTCTAAATGTAATAATGGTTTTCAAAGCCATCAATAAATTATCGCTATCGTAAACCTTTGTTATAATTAACTGGAAAAAATTACTCATTTTATTCAGAATAAGGTTGCCTTTTATATAGGAAGTACATTGACAAACTCAGCAAAATAGTAGGAACTAATAAGCTTTCCCTGCAGATATTGCAGCCACTCTTCACTACTGTAACTATATCCTAAAGACCAGGTAAACAATAACATTGCTAACAAATTCTCTAAAGACTAAGTCAACATAAGTACTATTATTAACATAACTAAAGAATTTCCAACAATCCCTCCCTTTAAACTGATGTTATAAACATTCAGTTTAAAAAAATAAAAATTATGTAGAACCCTCCCTCAAGTTGAATCCTCTAATTTGCAAACTCTTAAGTAACTTTCTCAGCTTCAAAAAACTAGCCAATTTAAAGGGTTTAGTAAAAGCATCAGCCACCTGATCTTCACTTCTATAGTAGATAAGATCAATTTCTTGATTATTTGTGAGATCCCTTAAGAAATGATACTTGACATCTATATGCTTTCTTCGACCATTTAGAACAGGATTTTTGGAGAGCTTTATTGCGGAATTGTTGTCACAATAAATTGCAGTGGCTTCCTCTTGCTTGAAATGCAGCTCCTCAAGAATTTTTTTAAACCAAATAGCTTGACAAGCACAGGATGTTACAGCAGCAAATTCAGCTTCAGTGGTTGATAACGTAACAATTGGCTGGTTCTTTGATGACTATGAAACAGCTGCTGAACCCATCATAAACACATATCCGGATGTGCTTCTTCTATCATCCAAGTCTCCAGCATAATCACTATCTGTGAAGCCATGAAAATCTGATTTTTCACTCTTTTTGTAGAAGAGCCCAAAATCAGCGGTACCTTGCAAGTAATGAAAGATTCTCTTGCCAACTAGAAGATGCATCTCCATTGGATTCTCCATATACTTACTTGCAAGGCTTACAGCAAACATTATATCAGGTCTTGTTGCAGTTAGGTACATTAAGCTTCCCACAATTTGCTTGTAAAGCATGCTGTCCACCTTCTTTTCTTTAGGATCCTTCTAGAGCTTCAAACCACATTCAATTGGTGTAGTGACAGGATTGCAATTCTTTATTTGAAACCTATCTAGGATCTCTTGCACATATTTCTTTTGTGAAACAAAGATTCCAGCAGGTGATTGTTTAACTTCTATACCCAAAAAAATAATGCAGCATACCAAGATCGGACATATCAAATTCAAGCATCATAGATTTCTTGAATTTTTCAAACATGGCTTTATCATTTCCCGTATAAATTAGATCATCTACATATAAGCACACTATAAGCATTTTGCCTCCATCACCTGTTTTTGTGTACAGAGTATGCTCATATGGGCATTTTCGAAAACCTTCCTTTAAGAAATAAGCATCTATACTACTATACCAAGCTCGGGGTACTTGTTTTAGTCCATATAGAGCCTTTTTAAGTTTATACACTTTATGCTCATTGCCTAATTTCACATAACCAGGAGGTTGATCGATAAATACCTCTTCTTGTAAGTCTTCATGTAAAAATGCTGATTTCACATCCATTTGGAAAACAGGCCATGACTTTTGCGCTGCCAAAGCAATAATCAACCTGATTGTATCGTGTCTTGCAACAGAAGCAAATACTTTTCTATAATCAACACCAAACTCTTGCTTATAGCCTTTAGCTACTAGCCGGGCCTTGTATTTGTCAATGTCTCCATTTTCATTCAACTTTGTCTTGTACACCCGCTTAACACCAATTGTTATGTGTCTATTTAGAAGATCAGTCAGCTCCCAGGTGTTGTTTTGTTCAATTGCCTCAATTTCATCATCCATAGCTTTTCGCCATTTTGATTCTTTAACTGCTTCATTGAAAGCTGTAGGATCACTATCTGCAAACAAAGCAAAATGTGTAAGTGGGTCCTCAGATTGATCAATTCCAGTCACTTCATAATCCGTCATCCATGCTGGCCTCCTTCGAACACGACTTGACTGAGCTGCTGCTTCAACTTGTTCATCAAATTTTGAAGTTGCAGATGCTGTAGGAGCTTCATTTTGAGGATTTCCAATCGCAGTAGCTACTGGAACTTGTTGTTGTTGGGGTTGCTTTGCGTCCTCTTCATTTTCACCATCAAAATCAACTGGAATTTGTTCACCAATAGCCTTTTTGTTCCACGGCCAGGTTTGATCTTCATAAAAAATAACGTCTTGACTAATGACAATTTTCTTAGTATTAGGATTGTAAAGCTTATAAGCTTTTGATTGTTCACTAACACCAACAAAAATGCATTTTTTCTTCCTTGTCATCTAGCATTTTTCTTTTCATGTCTGGAATATGAGCATAGGCAACACATCTAAAAATTCTGAAATGATCTACCGCCGATTTTCGTCTGCTCCATGCCTCCTCAGGGGTCATATTTTGAGCAGCAAGTGTAGGACTTCTATTCAGAATATGAATGCTCCAGTTGACTGCTTCAGGCTAGAAATTCTTCGAAATGCTACTTCTTGTCAAAAGACTTCGCCCCATATTCAAAATGGTGCGATTTTTCCTCTCGTAAACTCCATTTTGTGGAGGTGAATATGCTGCTGTAAGTTGTCTTTTGATTCCATGGTTCTCACAGAAATTTTCAAATTCATGTGAGTTGTATTATCCTCTACGATCAGTGTGAAGAGCTTTTATTGGGCTTCCGATTTCTTTCTCGACAAGTGTTTTATAGCTTTTAAAAGCTGCCAGCGCCTCTGATTTTTCCTGCAAAAAATAGACCCATATTTTTCTACTATAATCATTAATAAAGGTAATTATGTATCTTTTACCCCCATTAGAAGATGGATTTATTGGCCCGCACAAGTCAGAATGCACCAACTCCAATGCCTTTTTTGCTCTCCATGATTTTCCTTTTGGGAAAGGATCACAGTGTTGTTTGCTAACAACATACTCTTCACAAACTTGAGAAAAGCTTGGGATTTCAGGAAGGCCAATCACGATATTTTTTTGTTGTAGCGTCTTTAATCCACCAAAACTTAAATGCCCGTAGCGAAAATGCCATAACCATGTTGTATCTTTCATTTTTATTGAGAAGCATGAGTGGGTAGTGTTGTGGAGATATATTGGGAACATTCGGTTTGCTGTCATATTGATTTGAGCAATTAAGCCTAATTTCTTATCTTTAATTCTGTAAACTCCATCTTTAATAAAGATTTCATATCCCTTTTCTTGAAGCTGACCAACACTTAGCAAATTTGTTTTCAAATCTGGAACAAAAGGAACATTAGATATAGTTTGAATAGAATTTCCCTTGGTTTGGATTGATACCTTTCTTTTTCCCATAGCATAGACTTTTGAATTATCACCGAACTTCACACTATCGCGAAAGGATTCATCCAAATCAGAGAATGCAGACTTGTTTACACACATGTGATTGCTGCAACCTATGTCTAAATACCACAGATTTTGGTGAGTATCCTTTTTAGCATGGCAAACCATCAACAAAGAAACCTCTTCATCATTCTCTACAAAATTTGACTTTTCACCACCACGTCCCTTAGACAGATTAGTTCGACATTTTGAACGATAATGGCCAAACTTATGACAGCGAAAACATTCAACATTTGATTTTTCTTTGGACTTTGGTTTGTTCCCGCTTGAATTTTGACCATCACGGCCCCACCCCTTTTCTTGTAGATCATCATCTTTTTCTTCTGACTTCTGTTGAGTGTTAAGCTGCTTTAGAATTTGATGCCACTGACTTCAACGCTTGTTTTTCTTTGTCTTGCTGGATTATCTTTTGCTCATGAACGAGCAATGAATTTTGCAACTCATCTATTGAAAGAGTGCCAATATCTTTAGACTCTTCAATAGAACAAATCACAAAATTAAACTTCGGTGTCATGGAACGAAGAATCTTTTCAATGATAGTGATATCCTCAAGCCTCTCACCATGAATCCGCATCTTGCCAACTGATTCGCCTGACTTCATTTGAAGAACCTCGAACTCTCGATGAAGAGCTTGGAGTTGAACGCACTTGGCCCTTGCATTGCCTTGATACTTCTTCTTCATGGAGTCCCAAATTTGCTTAAAAGTATCCTTGCAAAGAATCGTTTCCAAGATTGCACGAGCAATTGCTTGGAATAGGTAATTCTTTGCCTTCAAATCCTTCAGCTTAAGTGCTTCCAACTCTGTCCTCTGGACCTCTGTTAATACCACTCCTACAATTGTCACAAGTAAAAATATTTATCTATGGTAATTATAAAATTATAAAAATAGTTATATCTTAACTGTAGACTATCACTAAAGGAATGTGACACAATATTTTAAAGCCTTGAGAGAGATTGCATAATGATGAATTTTAATTTGAGATCGGAGCGCAACCCACGTTGGTACGGGGTACAAATCCTCTGCGGCACCTTTATTCAGCAGCGTCAATGGTAAAGTCAACGTGCGTTGCATTCCAATCTCTTAAATCATTCATTTTCAATTTCATATTCCAATGAAAATTCTTGAGTACTCTTATTTGTACCGGACTTTTGATGCTTCCTAAGGTTTTTGGGTCATCAAAATCCGATTATCTCTTCTAAAGACTTAGAAGTTGTTTGTTAAATGTGTGAAGTCTGAAATTTTATTACTTTCAGACATTTTTTAAAATATGCTTGTTTGTTTTTTGTAATTTATGACTGATTTTTAGACATTTACATCTGAATAGAAAATGTAAACTTTTGTGACTTTTATCTGAATGAAAAAAAGTTTGAATGACAAGTAAATATTATATTCCAAAAATATTTCTATAAAATAACTTATTTCTTAAACTATAAAATCTAATCCATTCTTTGATTTTAATATACAAAGGATATAAATATCAAATAACCAAGTTTAAGAGGTTTTTTTATTATAAAAACAAATAAGATACCACTTATATTCAGATATTAGAAAAAGAAAAATAAGCATGTCATTCAAATTTTCGTATTCATGTCCATTCAGGCTTCAGAAAAATTCAGACTCATTCAGATTTCAGAGAAAAAAAACAAGCGCTACCTTACTTAGGAAAATAAAAATATCTGATTAGACGTGTGGACGATATAAACACAGTGAATCACCAACAACATTGAAAATTAATATTTTTGCGCATTTTACTCACTTCTAGCCTGAATTCTTTCAATTTCCGGGACATGCCTTATTGGTATAAATTAATAACTCATATTATAATTTTCTCCTCTCATTGAGACTAAGGATAGTCTTTTGAACCATATTTAGGGCTAGTTTGGTAATCTTGTGTAGCTTTTAAAATAATTCTTTGTTAAGCTTGTCTTTGTATAAATAATCGGTTTGTGAAGAGAATAAGTTAAGCGTTTGGTAAATTTTGTTTCGGAAATCTTGTGAGTTTTGAAAATAGTTGTGGGTGTTTGGTAAATCTTATTGTTAAACTACTTTGGAAAAAAATAAATAACTAAAATGGACATAATGTAAGATGAAATTTACTTACACACAAAAAAAAAGAACATACAATATTTTTATTTATGTATTATAATAATTTAATTAAAAATAAAATTTATACTCTATTAATTTTATTTCTTTTATAATAAAAATTTATTGAAATATTGATTTGTTTCCAATTTAAATAAGGATAGTTTTGGATTTAGGTAATAGTTGTAAGGATATTTATAGAATTGTATTAAAGGATAAAATTGATTCTCAAAATCGAATCTAAAAGTTACTCCTTAGTGCTTTTCAAAATCGGCTATAGGGAGGGTTGATTTTGGCAAAAGTGATTTTGAATTTTTTTTTACCAAACACTAAAATTAGCTTTTAGATTCTTAAAATCAATTTTAAGCTTCCCAAAAGTAATCCCAAACGGGCCCTTAAAGCTTTATACGCTATTGGAGGGAAAGCTTTAGAAATTTTATGTGCCATTGGAGAGAAGTCTAATTTTTGTGTACTTTGAACCATTTTATTGTATTATGGGACATGAAATATGTCCGGTTGTAATTCTCATTGAATTTTAATCTGATTTTCTTTTGGCGTTTAATTTTTCTTTTTTCATCTAAGGAATAACGAAATATTGTGAGAAGTGTATGAGAGTACGTGGCAAAAATCCTAGAAGTGTAGGTCCAAGGATGCACTTGTTATTTCTTTAGTCTGTTACTAAGAAATATCTGCAATTACAAATGGGATAAAGCTATCTACACCCCAGGATTTTGCTTAAAAATAATTATTCAAAAGAATTTTGAGAGTGGGAAATTAAGAGAACTTATACGAACATTTAAACAAATTTTAAGAATCTTGGTCTCTTTCTTCCAATTTTTATTTGAGTAAATAGACTTTTTTTTTACCAAAAGAATTAATACAATTTTGATTAGGGAATCCTACCGAACTAGGGATTAAATAGGTTGAAATAAAATTAACCTAATCTAATTAAATAAACATGTTTAACCTAATCCAGCCAATCCTTAAATCATCGGGTTGGGTCAGGTTGATTGAGTTGAAGGTCAAATCAAAATTAAAAATTAAATAAAAAAAAAGATATGAAACTTGAAATGAAATTTATTAAAATCAAATATAAATCTATTATAACATGAAAATTTCATTCACTATCTAATGTTCAATAAAGAAAGCTAAAAGACCAATTATTTTAAAATTTAGAAAATTTCAACAATGAGATTCTAGACTTTATTCCTGGCTTCCTGCATCTCTTTTTTAAATTTAAAATTTGGATCTTTTAGATAATTAGCTAGCATCATATCTAGTAACAAAATGAAAGTGATATATAATTATATACTATTAAGTGTTTACTAAAGAATAAAGAGAAACTGAAACCCACATACTTTTCAAAATTAAACTTATAAGATAATAAATTTACTTGCATGAAAGAGTGATTTTAATTTTGGAATTAGAGCCTAGAGCAGTAGATACGAGAATGAAATGGCCTTTTCTACAAAAAAAAATAAGAAGAGTTAAAATTAAATTAGCTGTTTAGGTCTTTAGGATAATTACAGTTAAGGATTAACATATTATTATTGTTATTATTATTATTTACGTGGGTTGGGTTGGTTTATCATTAATTAATCTAACCCAATCTAATTATTAGTTAGATTAGAAAAAAATTGATTTAATTAGCCCACAATAATTCACTCAACCCATCACAAATTAGGTTGGATCGGATCCATTAGATTGGATTTGGTTTGCCACCCCTTTATTTTGATTAGCAATTTTACACTCCATCGAGTTTTTAGCTATTTTAATTTGCAGTAAATCTCTCTAGTTTTTGTTTACTGATGTTCACGTAATGGTTCTTTAAGTTTTCCATAAGAATTTCGTTAATAAAACACAATAATTACAACTATAATTGTTTTTATTTAATTTGTATGAATTAGGCGACCGAGCTCTACTTAGAGCTTGTTTGTTAAACGTCTAAAGTCTGAAAATTTATTAATTTCAGATGTTTTTTAAAATTTTCTTGTTTGTTTTTTGTAACTTATATCTAATTTTCAGATATTTACATACGAATAGAAAAAGTCAAGTTCCGTGACTTTTATCCGAATAAAAAAAAGTCGAATAGGAATTAAATATCGTATCAAAAAAATATCACTATTAAATAAATAAATAAATATAAATAAAATATATATATATATATATATATATTTCCCATATTATAAAGCCATTCCTTTTTTTTCTTTTTTTCTTTTTAATTCATGCTCCCTTTTTTTCCCATAGTATAAAATTTGCTTTTTTTTTTTCTGTTTTATAATTTCACATATGGAGTAATGTAATAATATTTTTATTTAAAGATCAATTACTACTTAATTCTACATATTTTTTATCTTAATTGTAACGTGTATGTATTTAACTCTTAAAATTTATAACGGTATACATAATTCTTACAAGGATATAAATCTCAAATAATCATATTTCAGATGTAAATATTTATAAAAACAAACAAGTTGCCATTTATATTCAGATATAAAAAAAAAAAACATGTCTTTCAAACATATGCAATTGAGACCTATTCGAGACTCATTCGGATTTTAGACAAAAAAACAAATGCTACTTAGTCCCTTTAATATTTAAAATTGATGTTAGGATCTGGTTTGTTTGTGGAACTTATTTATTAAACTATACATGGATCTATCAAAACTTTTAAATAGAAGTAATGAAACGACCTGTCCTAAATGCCAAGAGTGAGTCTACCTGGTTTCATCTAACGTGTAAAAAATAAAATCATCATTAAGGGTCTTGCCAAAAATTTGGCAGAACTTCCCCAATATTTTGGTCTTTCTAACTTGTAAATCTGTAAAATAAGCACTCCTAAAATAATTCAATATTCAACCAATTTCATCGATTAACCTTCTCAAACATAATATCACGCTAAATAATATACTAAAATGATCTCATCCAAATATCACCCAACATCTCCAAAGTATCGAAAGAGTATATTGTAGTTAATGCCAACATACATTAAACGTCTATAATCTTCAAATCATAATATAATTATACAATCTAAAATGAGATAATCAAAATGCCTTAATAATATCATCAGCGTCTCCAAGCACTATGAACAGTTATAAATAAAAAATCACTCTTATTCTTACTTTATAATACCTAATAACACTTAAAAAAATAATGTAAAGGTAATTAAGTATTTGAATAATTATTCAATATATTACTCTATTTATTATTTCAAAGGAAAATTTATTATATATCCTTTATGAGGCACATTAATATGCCATAAAATCTATTTCTAGAAAACTTAATTGAAGTATCAAATGTTACTTTATAAACATGCTTTACTTTATTAAAATTAAAATCATAAGAAAAGTGTAAAATATAAGTTTAGTATATTCCTCTCACAATGACAACGCTCAAGTTTGGCTATCATTAATGTGGGCAGGCCTGCTCACGTTCGCAACTGCTCTTAAATCAACGAAATAATATAATTGCTTTTTGAACATGAGAAATACAATTGTAAATAACCTGGAGAAAAAACATGTCTGCACTTGATAAAGGATGTTACAACATTATTCCACATCGACTAAGAATGAATCTAGCCTTAAGTATATTAGGCTCGAGTAACTCTAAACTCTTGAGATGGTTTGAAGTATGAGGTAGTTAAAGAAGTACATTGGTCCTCTAGTCCATATTCAAAAGCCAACTCAAAAGTTTAGAGTTACCTATGCTTTATGTACTTAACCCAAAATTTATTCTTCCAAACACACCTTGTCACGTACAAGTTGATCTTTTTTACATGTTCTTGACGCGTGGTAAGATAATGTGAGCTCCCTCATGTATGTGTTTGACTTTGATAACATATAGAACCTTATAAACTTAGCTTATACTAAAAAACTAGCTTAATAATTGACTGTTCCCATGCTTGTGTAGTTAAGCATAGATTTCACACCCAGGGCATGTGGGATATTCTGAGAAGACACTCAAAACTTTTCTTACAAAATAATAATTTAAAGGCATATTTGGTTATAGGATAATTCATAGGATTGGATAATTTTTTTTACCAATTCTAAACTTATCCCATGTTTGGCAAGTTCATGGAACGTGGTACAAAATTTGTGGGTCTTATATCCTTCAAACAGAGAAAAACTTATATCATAACTATGTGATAATTTTATAGTTTTAATTAATTACTTACTTAAATTATTTATAATAATAAATTAAATTACTTATCACTAAATGATACAACTATAAATTAATTTATAACTATAACATAGATATTTGATAAAAAAAAGTTATATTTCATAAATAAAATAATAATTTATTGAAATTTTATTTGTAGTTAATTACTTTGTATTCACGTTAATTTAAACAATAAATAATAAATTTTTGGTTAATAGTAGTATAGAAATATAAATTATGTAATAGTATTATGAAGATAGAGTAGGCCAAAAGTAATATTTCATCTATGTAATAGTATTATTCATCTTGTATACTGTAAAATCTCATGTAATATCTCATTTATATAGTGGATTGGTAATAACTTACTCCTGTAGACGGACGTAGGCCAAATGGCCGAATCACGTAAATATTTTGTGCTCCTTGTTTTTATACTTGTTTATGCTCAATTTTTAATTTGAGATCCATATTGTGTTTCATGTATGAGTGTACCTAGAGTACCACAGTTACACTAAATTACTTTAACTCACCACCTAGAGTACCTTAGCTAAACCACCTACCCCAAAAATCAGAAAAACACATCTAAGCCTAAACTTAGCTCAAACTCCCCTCAAATATAAATTTATTTGTTTGAATCAAATTTGAGCTTGATCTGGTGAGAACCACCCAATTGGTTTAAATCGGATGCTAGCAAAAATTTGGTGAAAATACTGCATTATCAACTTTGATTTCATAATTACAACCCTTTTTTTTTACAACCTCAATACCAAACATGATCTTAGTCTTAAATTACACCAAACATAATACGATACAAAATATTATTCAAGTTCAATCATATAAAATCCAATCTAATTTAGGTAGGGCTGGCTTTAGAGCATTAGGGACCTTAGGCGAAATTTTTTTGTGAGGCCTACTTATATTTAATAACTTCAACGCTTAAAGAAATATAAAATGGCTTAAAATTCAATTAGTCTCTAACTATATCTCAATTTTCAACAATAATCAATGAGATCCAAAAAAATTTCAATGAAGAAAAATAATCAAGAAGTTATCTTTTTAACTTCCTTTAGAGCCATTATTTCAAGAAAATATTTTTTTTCCACTTCAAAAGTGAGCCAATAAATGTAATAATTTTCTTTGTACAGAAGAGCGCAGTAAATTTTTTAATGTAAAATAATGAATAAATTAATTAATTTTTGCCTTGGAAAAAAATAATGAATGAATTAATAGTTCAATATTATTAATTATAATTCTTTAACATTAAAGTTATAATTCTTAGAATTGTGAGATAATTATTAATTAGAAAGATGTCTAAAATATAAGCTTTCTTATTGTACCTAATTTAAAAAATTTATTAATTTAATTATTATTAAAGAAATACCAAAAAAATGTGGCCTTCCCAAAATACGGGCCTTAGGCGACCACCTAATTCGCCTATGCTTAAAGCCACCCTTGAATTTAGCATAACACATCCTAAGAGTGGAAATTGTTATATGAAGGTGACCTAGCTCTCCAAAACTGACCGTGGTTAATTTTTTTTTTTTAAACCATTTGGTATCAAGTGACCACATTGGGCCCTGACTACTCTAGATTCGAGCCAGGTAGGACCACAAGTCTTTATCAATTTAATGCAATAGAATGCAACCTGCAAAACGCATACCGAACAAGTGTTAGATGCGATTACGCCCATATAAATACTTGAGAGCACATGCATACTTTCATCACGCCATTGTTAGCTAGCAGCCAAAGAAATTGTTAAGTTCAATCTTTTTGTCTGTCTAGAGAAAGATATCAACTCAACAAGTTTCATTGGAGAAAACGGTTCGTAACACCGCAGATATCCATCCTAATATATGGGGAAACCATTTCCTCACATGTCCTTCTGAGGTATTCAAGCATCTCATTACCAATTATTTACATTCATTGAACATGCATGCATGCTCATTAGTGTTTGTTTGCATACGGACGATTGATAATTGGACTCAACAACATCACAAAGAACTGAAAGAAGAGGTGAGGAGAATCTTTGGAGTCCGATACGGATAAACACGCCTTGAGAGATTGCGCTTGATTGATGCTGTCCAAAGGTTAGGTGTGGCTTATCACTTTGTAAAGGAGATTGATGATGCATTGGAGAAAATAAGTCATGACCCTTCTGATGATAAAGATGATCTCTACATTGTCTCTCTTTGTTTTCGATGCTCAGGCAGCATGGAATTAAGATGTCATGTGGTATGAAATCCTTCTTAACCTATGTTAATTGCAAAATATTTCCAATTAAAATATAAGACGTCGAATTGAGTATCGATTGCCTGAATTGTTTAATGTGATTAGATGTGTTTGAGAAATTTAAAGACGATGATGGAAAATTCAAGGCATCATTGATGAATGATGTTCAAGGCAGCACACCTAGCCATTCAAGGAGAAGATATTTTAGACGAAGCAATTGTTTTCACGACCACTCACCTTAAGTCAATGGTATCTAATTCTCTTGTAAACTCTACTTTTGCTGAACAAATACGTCATTCTCTCAGAGTTCCTCTCCATAAAGCCTTACCTAGGTTAGAATCGAGGTATTTCTTGGATATCTATTCAAGAGACGATTTGCACGATAAAACTTTGCTCAATTTCGCGAAGTTAGACTTTAATATACTACAAGTAATGCACCAGAAGGAAGCAAGTGACATGACCAGGTAACTTAATATTCTTCTAACATGGATGAGCCAATTTTGTGTAGTTTTTAGAAATGAAAGACTGCAACTTTCCCTGGAAAGAAATCAAGTATTGCCACTTAACCCCAATGTATTTAAAGAAAAATATCTTATTACAATTAATTTTTTTTAATAACACCCAAACATAAAGTTTTAGAGTGTAGTGAAATTTCAAATATGTACTCCAGAATTGTTAGTAGTGGTAGTTGTTGATAATTGTGGGTTGTACTTTTTGTGTGTTATGTGTTTATTGCATTGTGTGTGAGAAACATTAAATCAGTCTATTAGGAAATGAGGGTAATATTGTAATTTTAAGAATTTGAGAACCAATGTTTAAGAAAAGTTGGTGCCAACTTAGATTGGAGGCAAATATCTAAAGTATATAAAAAAGTGAGAATATTCTCTCAAAGTTATAACGTCGGGAGATAATGGTAGGTTAATAAAAATACTTGAAGTGGTAAAAGATGATTTCTTCTAAACTTAATTTCTCATTTTCCTTTAACAGAAAAAATTTGCCAAAAAAATTTGGAAAATTCTCGTTTCCCCTTTAACGTTTTTGGCTTTTACCGCTTATACCTATAATTTTCATAATTCTCATGTTACCTCTTGATATCCAAATTTTAATAATAAAAAAAAGTAGTTGTTTGTATAGGTAAAACAATGGAGGAACATAGAATGTGCCAAAGCTTTTATCAAAACTTTCATATGGCCCTCAGTCTTTTTGAATTAATTAATTTATATATGATAATGAAAGATGAAACCAAATTGTTTTCTTCTCTACATTTCTCCAAGTAACGATTGTTATATTAACAAACTTATAATGGAAGTGGATATTTAATTTAGCAAATAGCTAATTTTGATTTGAAATTGAATTTCAGGTGGTGGAGAGATTTTGACTTCCTTAAAAAGCTGCCTTATATAAGAGACAGAGTCGTGGAGCTATATTTTTGGATTCTGGTGGGAGTGTCTTATCAGCCCAAATTCAGCACTGGTAGAATTTTTTTGTCCAAAATAATATGCCTTGAGACCCTCGTAGATGATACATTTGACGCCTACGGTACTTTTGACGAGCTCACAATCTTTACTGAAGCAGTTACAAGGTTTAAAACCATGCATATATACATGCTCAGAAAAGCATTTCATCGCTTATCTATGTTCCAAAACATTCATATTGATATAATTAATGCTTTTTGAGTTTCAGATGGGACATTGGCCACAGAGATGCACTACCAGAATACATGAAATTCATTTTCAAGACACTCATTGATGTCTACAGTGAAGCTGAGCAAGAACTGGCAAAGGAAGGGAGATCATACAGCATACAATATGCAATACGATCGGTAGGCAATTTCATTTCATTTGATTTTGCATTTTAGTTGTTGGGCAGGGCGCATGATTGTTGACTTTGATTATGTTCCTCAGTTCCAAGAACTAGTTATGAAGTACTTCTGCGAAGCCAAGTGGTTAAATAAAGGTTATGTTCCGAGCCTGGACGAGTATAAATCAGTTTCATTAAGAAGGAAGTGTCGGTTTTTTTCTGATAGCGGTAGCTTCCTTCATTTTCATGGGTGATACTACAACTAAGGAGGTCTTTGAATGGGAAATAAATAACCCTAAGATCATAATAGCCGCAGATACCATTTTCAGATTCCTGAATGACATAGCAGGCCATAAGGTACGTACGTGTTACTACTCCATCTTAAATAACAACAACAACAACAAGTAACAACAACAACAACAACAACAACAACAATAATAATTTCCAAATAATAATAATTTTGTCATGCAGTGTTAATAAAATTTGTGTTTTCCTTTTTTTTTTATCTTCTAGAATATCTCTGATTTTAATATAATCAGAGAAACCTAATTAGAAGCTCACCATATGTGTGTGTATATATATAGAGAGAGAGAATGAGAGGGAGAGAGAGTAGTGTTGGATTATTTAATCCAATAATGTTGGATCCTTAATCTAAAGTTGGGCTTATATGTGAATAATTATGTATTGTGGACTATCATATAATGTTAAGCCCAATTAAAAGTGATCTAATAAGGTTTTCAGTAATATGGGCTTTAATGTATCTAATAGGGTGTGGACTTTTAATGTGTAGAGACCCAATGATATTCTAATTCTATGATGGGCAGAATTAGGAATACCTAGTGACAACAGAATAAGTTGTCTATATAAGTGGTTTTGGTCCCCAGGTCACATGTATCTTTCTATCTTTTCTGACATCCCATTATCAGATAGAGTGCACAGAGAGAATTAAAGGGCTCTCTAGGATATACGTGCTGATCTGGAAGGCCAACCACACAGATCTAGAGGATATTCAGCATTATGGATTCAGGTACGCTTCCGCATATTCTGTTATTGATTCTTGGTGATTTAACATGAATGTTCCTGGCTTTATATGTAATGGTTTTCACATAAGGATTTATTATAACAAGTGGTATCGAGCCTCTTGAGGTTGAATTATTGAGAATCAAATTTATTCGATTAATGTTTTGGTGTTCTTGAATTTAGTAGTCTCGGTATTATTAAATTTGAAAACGAATTTGTGGTGTTTACTTAAAATTCAGAATTAAGCAAAAATACTGTTACGTATATTTGAAACTTTGGAAAACAAAAATTTTCTCATCAATCGGTTTTGTTAAGAATACGGGGATTTAGATTTCATGAAATTTAAAAGCCATATGGCCGATAGCTCTTACGGTTTCATGGCCATCGGCTGTTATGGATTCGGCGTTAAGGTTTCGAACCGCGGTAACAAGATCGTGCAAAGATTGGCCATAGCGCGGTTGCTGGGCTGTTCAACAAGAGTACCGCAGTACTAAAATCGCAGGAGTTTGAGTCAAAGGCCGCCGCTGTTGGCTGTTCTCACGCGATCTTACAGCGGTTGATGGGATGCGCGGCTGGTAGTGAGCGATCTGCGTGGCTGCTAGCACGAGATTGTAGCTGTTGCCTCGCGTGATTTCTTGCTGCTAGCTTGCGCGAACCGTGCTGCTGCCGCGCGATTTGTACTGGCCGCGCTAAAGAAAGAAGAGCCACGAATGCGCGCGCGAAAGAAAGCGACCGCCATCAGGTCTCGTCAGCAAGGAAGCAACGGCCAATGAGCCGCGGCAGCTGTGTCAGAGTGGCAGCCATGGCCGCCCGAGGAAGAAGAAGCAAAAAAAAAAAGACAAATTAAGGTTTTGAATCGGGTTGAGGATCTTGACTCGACCGAAAATCCAATTTTATTTTTGCCTTTGGATGGTTTCCTTTGGATCGGGTTCGGGTCAATCCAACCGGTCCAACCCGAACCAATAACAAGATTTTAAGATTTTTGAATTTGATTTTTTTTTTTTTGGATACGGGTCGGTCAAAGCGACCGAAACGAACGAACCGGTCAACGGTTGACCGGTCAATAGTCGGTACCGTTGACCGTTGACTTTTGACCATTTTTTTTTTTTTTAGGGTAATTTTTGGTCCAATTTTATATTCAAATATTGGTGTATGGTTATATTTATTTTAATATAAATTAATTGAATCTACATATCGCCAAAGTGACCTCTCTTGTGGAAATTAATTTATTTGAAATATAAACGGTTTTGTACATATAATTTTCGTGAATATCGATCGGTAGAAAGGAAGGTCCATATTTAACAACGTTGCATGTGCACTTGTGGTAATAAACACGTGATGATTATTCGGTTTTACGTGTGAATAATAAATCGGTCGAAAGGAAGGTTTATTGTTTGACATGTTCTTATTATTAGTGTTTGATTGCTACACCAAGATATCACTTACAAGTTGATATTTTGTCCAAAGATGAAATATTAATGGAGTGCCGGTATCTTGAGATGAGGTTTACCTTTATTTGAATTTATTATTGTTGTTTTGAGAGTTATAGGAGCATGTTTTGATTGTTAATTGTTCTCTGTTTAGTTATGTCTACTACAAATATTACGCCAACATCAATTCAATTACAATGCTAAATGGCTCTAACTTCAAGTCATGGCGAGGGAACCTCTTAATAGTTCTCGGAGTCATGGATTTTGACCTTGCGTTAAGGAATGATTCTCTCTCACCTCTTACGGATGAAAATACCCCCGATTATAAAAGGGAAATAGAAAGGTGGGAGAGATTAAATCGCATTTGTATTATGATCATGAGCGGGGCCATTAGGAAGCATTTAGGGTCTCGATGTCCGAAAAGGCAACTACATTTAAGAAATTCCTTGCGAGAAATTGAAAAGAGGTTTGTCAAGAACGAAAAGATAGATTCAAATACGCTATTGATAAATTTAATTTCAATGAGGAATAAGGGCAAGGATAAGGGCAAAATGAGGAAGAAGGATAAGGAAGCTACAGATATAGAACCTCAAAGGAAACAACAAAAGAAACTGGATGATCCAGAAAGCACTAGTTGTTTCTTTTGTGGAGTTAAAGGACACGGTTTGGTTTGTTCTGAGGTTAATTTAACTTCGGTGCCTAGACACACATGGTGGATAGATTCTGGAGCAACAACTCACATCAGTGTGTCTATGCAGGGTTGCATAGATTGTTGAAAGCCCAATGATGGTGAAAGATACATCTATGTAAGCGATGGCAAAACAGTTGAAGTTGAAGCAATTGGAAAATTCAGATTATTATTAAAGACTGGATTTTATTTGGATCTCGATGAAACATTTGTTGTTCCATCTTTTAGACGGAACTTGATTTCTATTCCTGCTTTGGACAAATCTGATTTTTCTTGTTCATTTGGGGATAGAAAATTCAGTTTGTTTCATGATTCAAATTGGTTGGTTCTGGTTCTTTGTCAGATTATGATAATCTTTATTTGCTCGGTACAATTGCTTCATTTGGAGAATCCCTGCAATTATGTACACGAGGTGTTAAGAGAAAATTAATCAATGAGAATTCAGCTGCGTTATGGCATAAAAGATTGGGTCATATCTCCAAGCGGAGAATAGAGAGACTTGTGTCAGACGAAATTCTCGACCCCTTAGATTTTACAAATTTTGATATTTGTGTTAATTGTATTAAGGGGAAACAAACTAATAAAAGGAGATTTGAAGCCAACAGGACTTTGGACATCTTAGAACTCATACATACGGATATTTGAGGGCCATTCCCTACGGCTTCTTGGAATGGTCAACAATATTTTATGACGTTCATAGACGATTTTTCTAGATATAGCTACATATATCTTCTTTATGAAAAGTCACAGTCCTTGGATATGTTCAAAAATTTTAAGGCTGAAGTTGAGAATCAACTCAACAAAAGAATCAAAAGCGTCGAGATACGACCGTGGTTGTGAGTACTATGGTAGATCTGATGGTTCAGGTGAACAACGTCCAGGACCGTTTGCTAAGTTCCTAGAGGAATGCTGTATCGTACCATAGTACACTATGCCGAGTTCGACTACTATGAATGGTGTTGCTGAAAGACGAAATAGAATGCTTAAAGACATGCTAAGGAGTATGATTTGTCAATCTACTTTACCAGAATCACTCTGGGGCGAAGCGCTTAAGATCGCGACATATATCCTTAACAGATTCCAACTAAAGCGATCGCCAAAAACCATTAAGAATTTTGGACGGGCAAGAATCCGATTCTATAGCACTTACATGTTTGGGGATGTCCAGCTGAGGCAAGGCATTATTGGCATAATTTAAAGAAACTGGACTCAAGGACGGTGAGTTGTTACTTCATTGGATACTCTGAAAGATCAAGGGGGTACAAGTTTTATGATCCTACAACTAAGTCTATTTTCGAGACGGGAAATGCGTGATTCTTTGAGGATGTCGAGTTTGCGAGGGGAGATACAGTTAGAGACATTGTCTTTGAAGAGGAATGTATTGATATTCCCACAGGTGTTATTGGCATTGATCAGGGTCTCATTCCTGGCTTTATTCAAGACACAACAGATCAAAACCAATGATGAAGAACCCCCTATACCAGAAATTATTCCAGAAGAACAAACTCTTCCACCTCAAGAACCTATGCCATTAAGGAGATCTACCAGAGAAAGGAGAAGTGCTATGCCAGATGATTACATCGTATTTCTCCAAGAACATGAGGTTGACATTGGAGTGATAGAAGATGATCCAATCAATTTCCGCCAAGCCATTGAAAGTTTTAACTCTCAGAAGTGGATTGATGCCATAAATGAGGAGATAAAGTCAATGAAGGACAATGACGTATGGGAACTTGTCCCATTGCCAGAAGGTGCGAATCCCATTGGTTGCAAATGGATATTTAAGACCAAGAGGGATTCGAAAGGCGATGTGAAGAGGTACAAGGCACATCTTGTCGCAAAGGGCTTTACATAGAAAGAAGGCATTGATTATAAAGAGACTTTCTCTCCAGTTTCTTCGAAAGACTCTTTCACGATTATAATGGCATTAGTGGCGCATTTCAATCTTGAGTTACACCGGATGGATGTGAAGACGGCGTTTCTCAATGGTAACATTGATGAGATGATCTATATAGTGCAACCGAGAAAACTTTGTGTCCCGGACCCAAAGAATATGGTTTGCAAACTTAAGAAATCCATCTATGGGCTCAAACAAGCATCTCGACAATGGTATTTCAAGTTTCATCAAGTAATCATCTCGTTCGATTTTGAGATGAATTTGGTTGATTATTGCATATACCATAAGTTTTGTGGGAGCAAGTATGTCTTTTCGGTTTTATATGTCGATGACATTTTGCTTGCCAAAGAACGATATAGGCTTATTGCACGAAACCAAGAGATTTCTAGCTAAGAATTTTGAGATGAAAGATCTTGGTGATGCCTCTTTTGTATTTGGCATACGGATACATCGGGATCCCTCCCAAGGTATTCTTGGATTATCATAGAGCTATATCGAAAAGGTTCTCAAAAGATATGGCATGCAAGATTGTAAACCATGTGATACCCCGGTGGCTAAGGGAGACAAGTTTAGTCTCGATCGATTGCCACTAAGAATGATTTTGAGGAAAAGGAAATGCGAGAAGATTCCCATGCGTCGGCGATAGGAAGTCTAATGTATGCTCGAGTTTGTACGCGACCAGGATATTGCGTACGTTATCGGGATGTTGGGCAAATATTTGAATAATCCATGAGTAGACCATTGGTGAGCAGCCAAAAGAGTCTTATAGTATTTCTGAGAGAACAAAAGACTACATGCTCACATATCGAGGTCGGATCGGTTTGAGATCGTTAGGTATATTGACTACGATTTTTCTTTGGATGCCAAGATAGTATGAAGTCCACGACGGGCTATATCTATCTACTAGCTGGGGGTGCTGTTTCTTGGAAGAGTGCTAAACCGTCTCTTATAGCCTCTTCTACGATGGCAGTAGAGTTTATAGCATGTTATGAGGCATCCAGTCATGGAACATGGCTGTGAAATTTTGTCACGGGGCTGCGTATTGTAGATGGCATTGATAGGCCACTCAAATTATTTTGTGACAATAAGTTAGCAGTGATGTATTCCAATAATAACAGGAGCTCGACGAAGTCGAAGCATATAGAGATCAAGTTCCTAGTTGTTAAAGAAAGAGTTCAGAGTGGATAGTTGTCTATAGAGCACGTTGGTACAAACTCCATGATTGTGGATCTGCTTACTAAGGGATTGCCACCCAAAATGTTTCATGAGCACACTGCTCGTATGGGTGTCATGTTGTTAAAGGATATTCAGTTTTAGTGAGAGTTTGTAATTTTGGATGCTCTTGTAATATAGACATTTTTCGGTTATTTCGGTTTATGGTTATTTAAGGTTATTTTCTGCAGAAATAAGGTTTTAGTTTGTTCACACACTCTGATTTTGGTAAAGTTTGATCTCACTAAGGTTTAAGAAGGACCAATTAGAAATAGGCATGTTAAGATCACATTACATGAAATTTTCATGCTACACATCCACATCATGATTCATGTTATTCAGTTGTATTGGCATTGTGACCATTGATGGGTCGAGTTACGACAGTTGTAACGAAGGCCGCTTTGATCCTATGTTGGTATGATTGATGGACGGGATTGGTAATAGATACATTTCGGTAATGACAGTAAAGATTGAGCTCATACGGTTATTTTTACCAAACATAATTATATGGTTACACATATAGCCCAAGTGGGAGATTGTTGGATTATTTAATCCAATAGTGTTGGATCCTTAATCCAACATTGGGCTTATATGTGAATAATTATGTATTGTGGATCTGTTATATAAGGTTAAGCCCAATTAAAAGTGATCTAATAAGGTTTTCGGTAATATGGGCTTTAATGTATCTAATAGGGTGTGGACCTTTAATGTGTAGAGACCCGATGATATTCTAATTCTATGATGGGCGAGAATTAGGAATACCTAGTGACAACGGGATAAGTTGTCTATATAAGTGGTTATGGTCCCCAGGTCACACGTATCTTTCTATTCTTTACGACATCCCATTATCGGATAGAGTGCACGAGAGAGAATTAAAGGGCTCTCTAGGATATACGTCGATGATACGGAAGGCCAACCACACAAATCTAGAGGATATTCGAGCGTTATGGATTGAGTACGCTTCGTATATTCTGTTATTGATTCTTGGTGATTTAACATGAATGTTCCTGGCTTTATATGTGATAGTTTTCACATAAGGATTTATTATAACAAATAGTGCTCATATGCGGATGTTCACATGAAATTAAAATAAGGACGGAGTTAGAAGGCAAGAAAAACAAGAATTTCAACACACTCTCTTTTGTCTTTTAGTGTATTGAAGTTCGCTTTTTTTCGTCTTTTAGCTTCATCCGCATCAATATATATAGTCACACTTGGATCAAAAAATCCTAAATTTTAAGTCCGGATTAAAATTTTTTTCTATATATATATATATATATAATTCAGCCTGTTTTACGAGTGTGTGTTATTAATATAACTCTTCATTTTACATATAAAATAATATTTAACATAACATATATGCCAAAAAAAATAATAATGTGCATTATTTTAACTAATAATTTGCAACTGTGATGTAGTTTGAGCAAAAGAGAGAACATTGTCCCTCACCTATTGAATGTTACAAGAATCAACATGGTGTGTCTGAGGAAAAGGCGGTTAAAGCGTTGTCGTTAGAATTGCTAGTAGTTGGAAAGCTATAAATGATGAGCTACTTCTCAACCCAATGGCTGCATTCCTTTACCTACGCTTTGGGTGATTCTTGATCACTCACGTTCTGCCGATTTTATGTACAGCAATGCTCAAGATCGCTTCACGCATTCAACGATGATGAAAGACCAAGTTGACTTCGTCTTTGAGGAACCCCATTGAGCTTGAAGATTAAAGTTATGTTGCTGATTTCCTATCGTATATTTGAGAAGTTGGAAATAAATTAAGTTGGTGCTTTCTAGTTATTTAGCTAGCTAGTCGTAGCTTGGGGATGGTTCAATTGATTAGGTGTATATTCTAGTAAAAATAAAAGGTGTAAGAACGAATCTTCCTCGCACCAACTTCACGGTAATGTAATTTATTTCATATATGTCTGTTTTGCGGGGTTGAGTAACCGTAAAAAAAAAAAAAAATGTACGAGATTAAAATAAACGAGTGTTGTCTAAAAATCTAACCATGCAAGTGTACGTATTGAATAAGTAATAAAGTGATGAATGAGAGTGTCGAACCCTCGAGAGACTAATATTATCCTATTACTATCTATCAATTTATATCTTCTAAGTCTAATCCAGACAATTGAATAAAAAAGTCTTAATTAAGATTATAACAGTAAATTAAATGCAAAATAAACAAGAAAATAATCAATGGATGATGAAATCTAGGTTTATAATTTCCCCTAGTAATCCCCTTATTAATCTCGGTCCAGTTCTTCTAATTAACCTAATTCAATTATCACTCGAACACTAAAGTCTTTACAAGTCTCTTTCAATGGTCAAGTAGATCTATTACACAAAATCAACCTACTATATTTCTATGACGATCAATTATAAGCAATTCATTAAGTTCATGTTCATTAACAAGTTCATATACAATCTAAGTATATTCCTATCTTAGATTAACACATGTTATCATATTTAAGTCTATAGATGCATGACTCTTCCGATATCTATACAATTACACATGTGCTATTCAATTGGTGATCAAGTAATCAAATAGATTATGTAATACCCCAATTCGCCCTTAAACATTAGTTATTTCATTAAAGGTATTTTAGTCTTATCAACTTCTTAGTATCTTTGCAACCTTAGTATAAAAAGAATAGGTAGTCATAGTTTCCCATTACAAGAGAAAGAGAGAGATCGGCTGAGGAAAAAAAAAAAAAGAACGATAGAGAGAGAGAGACGGTGAAAAGAAGAAAAAAAATGGAGAGAAAAACAGAACAACAACAACAACACATGAGAACAAGTTATGTTTTTTTTTAATTGGATATCGTGCTAAGAGAAGATTTGGAGGTAAGTTTCAATTCTTGGTTTTTGATAAATTATTATGAAGAAGCATGAGTAGATATTGTAGCAGAGCTGAAACTTAAGATTTTGCAGAAGATATGCTGATATTGAGTTATTTCGAAAATCATAGTAAATTGTACAAATTGTTTTTAATTCTGGATTTTGGATATGTTAAACTAGACATCGTGAATAACGTTTTGAAACTTGTTTCGATGAAATCGTATTTCAACTCAATTTGTTATGAATTTTCAATCTGAGTCTGAAAACCTGGAAATTTCTGATTTCAGTGAAGAACATAAATTACGGAATTATTTTAACATGGCTAGACTTCTTCAAAAATTATAAAATTTGGATCAGTGATTTATCTATATGTCTAGTGTGATTCTGGAAATTTTCATGATTTTATGATCAAATAATAAATTTTTTCGTATTTTTATAGTAAGTATGTTCAAAGCAGAAAACTATTTTACAGATTTGATGATGTCTGAAACGTAAATTATTTTCAATAGTTTTTGAAGGAAATAAGCTATGTAATTTTTACCAATGAATTTCCAATATGTCAGCATATGCTCTGTAAAATTTGAGATTTTTCAATTAAGGTATTAAATTATTAAAAATCAGAGAAAATAGACTGTTCTGTTTTGAGGATCGAATAATATTGAGATATTTATTTGGGTGAGATTGGAAGATGTTTAAAATGTGAAATTTGAGGAAATTGGAGTTTATATGATTATGAATTGATTATATCTTATGAGAGTTTTATTAATGATTTTTAGGCAGATAATATCAATATGCATATGTTACATGTGGATGCCAAGAGGTAAATAAGCTAGACTTCTAAAACGAATTACAATAAGCAATATTATATGTTGTCATGTTTGAAAAGCCTATTTTGATATTAATGAATATGGATTTATATGATTTTACCCATCTGTTTATGTGATGTATCGTTATGTGTTAATTGTGATTGTGCACATGGGCATACGTATATGTGAATGTTTCATTGTCATGAGCACGAAAATGCTTTATGTTTTTGGCGTTTTCTATGAAATGATAAAGTGGATTTTTAACGAAATGATTGATATTGAACGATTGAAAAACAGTATTTGAGGTTTTGGCTTATTGTCCGTAGTTACCAAATAGCTTGTTGTATTGTGCGCACCTATTGACGATTATTGCGGGGTAAAGTACCCCGATTGAATTATTGGCCGGGTCACCAGGATTACGGGTGGCATCTTGAATTGGTTGGGTCACCAGAGTACGGGTGACACTATGTGACATGAGCAATCGAACAAATGAAATGTTTTATTGATAAATGATTATTTAATGAAAATGATTTATTTTACGATATGTGAAAAGATCATGACATGTCATCCATTTGCATTATATATAAGTACGTATGTATTTTGGTATATGAAAAACTAGTTTACTTACCGAGTTTTGTACTCATTATAATTTATTGTGATTCGGTTCCGGAAATCGGGATTGAGGAGAAGGACTTGAATTGAGGACCGTAGATGGTTTGGCAAGGTTTTATTTTTAGTTCTTCCGCTGCAGTTTATGTTGTATTTGAGGCTTGAATTGTCAACGATTGTAAAAAGATTTATTTTTAAGTATATATGCGAACAAGTAGTAATATTCGCCTGTGGAGTTTCGGGGGCGAGGATGTTACAGTTAAGCACAAAATATGATAAATAATCAATATAAGGCAATTTTGAAGAACTAAAAACATCAATCAATTAAGGTTAATACTAGGCTCCATTATAAAACTAGATAAAAATATTTAGTTCATAATAAAGAAGAAAATAACATCCATAATAAAATAAAGCATCCTCATAATCTAAAATAAGAGAAAAGAAGATGGGTTTTATAAGAAAAACTCTTAAAAGAAATCGTCAATCTCCTTGGTTGCTTGTTTCTCTCTTGTTATTTTCTTTTTAAAGACTTCTCCCTCTTTTAAAACTAATCAAAGACCACTTTAAATTGAGAATCCTTAGGGTTTTAGGACTTAATTTTCGTACAAAAATAAAATTCATCGCACCGGGCATTGCACCGAATTCGGAGCAGTTTGCCACAAATTCTGGGCCACTTTTGATAGAATTTGTCTTGGGGACAGTGGCCCGACGAGTTTGCTAAAAATTACAAAAATGTCTTTGAAGTGTATTTCTTGGATTTCTTCGTTTCGGCTCCGCTTTTCTCAATCAAACTCGCATCCCATACTTCCAATCATCAATGCCGACACAAACACACATACAACAAGTAAAATAACTCTAAAATAATTAAAAGCAATGAAAATCTCATGCTAAACTTAGTTATTAAAGTGGTGTAAAACCATCCTATCAAATAGAAATCCTGCTTGCATGCAATAAACGATATTACCATTTTTACTAAACCTCTATTTTCTAGTGCATTATTGTTATGGTGATTGCCATTTTTTCTTCCCTAATTAATGTTGTAAATTTTTGCCACTTAATTCCTAATAGATTCTCTTTAGGGGTGATGGAGTGGGATAGTGAAACCGAATTGATAGGGTAGATAAAAACTAGATATCATTCTATTACCAGACCAAGCCAATGCGATTAGGTTACGCTCTAATTGAAGCGTGATTAGATTTCGTTCTAATTCAAATGACTCTTTGAGATTTTTAACAACGTTTTAAGCGACAGTAGGTGACGCTCTAATTCAAATGACTCTACAAGAGAAATTTTTGATAGGTAATCCCAAAGGGAGTTATAAAAGCATGTTTTTTTAATTAATCAAAGGGTGTGAAAACAATAACAAGACCTCCCTATTTATAGTAAACTTAATTCCCTTAGTTAACTTGAAAAGGAAAACTAAATTGCAATTATAATATAAATAAAGGACTAAGACATATACCATAATTGACTCTAATTAAATAGGAAGTACCAAAAGAACTAAAATAATAAAATTTTAAAATCCTAAAAAAACGTCCTACATCAGTCCCCCATTCTTAAAAGAAACTCGTCCTCAAGATTGGATATAGTCTGGAGGATGAAACTTGTACTGTAAGAGCAAATCATCTTGTAATTTGAACTTGTTGTCTTTCTCATCAATCTTGAAACTTTGAAAAATCCATACTTCATCAATTTCCTAAGCTTATACATTCTTCGAGGCAGTGAAGACTTCCAAGAATGAACAACAATCAAATAACTCTTACCATTTACCAATTGTCACTCGGTGCATTCACAAACAAATTTCACCTTTTCAAACAAATCTTTTTCAAGCACAACCTTCTTGTCTTCAATATAAATAGGTAGAACCATATCGATCATTTGACCTTCTTCAACTTGATTTTGTTGCCTTTGACCTCGATCGTACTATTGGGCTCAATGCTTAAATCAAGAGAAGGTTGTACTTCTTTTTTAAAAGTCTTACATAAATCAATAATCTCATCATCTTTACACTTATGTTATCCTCCAAGGAAACATCATGCACATGCATTCTCGCTCAAATTCATAGGTTGAAACTTTAAATCAATAATAAATTGTACCTTTCTTCTGCAACAGTGGGCACATCTTCAACATGTGGAGAGGCACAAATTTTTTTTTTCTTGACGTCTTTCACTTTAGGTTGCTGACTTTTGATAAGACTATTGATTTGAGATTGGTGTCGTGGATGTGGTCAACTTAAGTTCTTCAATGCTTGACTTCTTTTTCTTTTGATGTGCATTTCAATTTGCGTGGCTAAAGTAATTCCATGCTGTAAAGTATGGATAGTGTATGAGGCATTTTTTCTTGAATATGTAAACAGAGCCCCTCATAAATCTTGTCACTGTATGCTCTTCAGGTTCATAATAATATTTGCATCCATAAAATTATTCGGCCAGGACCTGAACAAACCAAGATAATCTGGGCTGAGTTTAACCGGTATCGGATTAAAATAAATCTGGTATTCAAATTGAATTTTATCATCCCAGATGTATTTGGGTACTGGTCCAGGTTTGGGTTTGGCTTAACCCGCATATCCGAAACTTGGAACCAGATATTTTTATTTTAATATTATTTTTAATATAAATAGAAAAAGAAACAGCCAATGCCCTAATTTCACACTTTCACAACCTTGGCCGCCTAAGTCATTCTTCTCCTCTCTCTTAAGCTCTTCTCTTCTCTTCATCAAATCATCATTTTCCTTTCTTTTCAGCTCTTCTCTTCATCAAATCATCATTATCACTTGTTATCATTTTGCCACCTTCGCTGTGTTCATGTTCATCATCATCATCAGCCTCCGTTTGGCCACCGTTTATTCACCTTTACAAATTGCGATCCCAATAGTGGCTGCCGTTTGTTCACCATTGTGAATCGCGATCGCGACTGTGATGTTGTGTTCATCATCATCATTATATCATTAGCAGCCACTGTTTGTTGCTTCGCCAGACGCCAATCCTTGAAGTTCGTGAATTGAATATGTGAATCGTGAGTTTGAATTGTAGATATGGATTTTTATTTTGTGAATTTTATATTATAGATTTGTATTTGTGAATGGTTTATTGCTTTGAAACATTGAAATTTAGAATATGTATTTGTAATTGATTTTTCAAAATCTGGGTTGTATTTAATTTGGTAGAATTGTATACGCATTTGATTTTTTATTATTTTTATTTTTGTATGTGATTCGGTTTAAAACCAACAATCTAGAAACCCAAATTTTTTCGGGTTTAACCTAGACCGGATCCAAATTCATAAAAAACGGGTTTAAATTCGGGTCCAATATGACATTTTGGCATCTGAGGCCGGAACTGGGAAGGCCAAACCCGAATCCGGACCCGCATTTTGTTATCCTTAAGTACCACATAATTTAAGATATAAACTTTGTAAACATATTATTACATTTTTTTATTTATTTAATGAAAGGTAGAGTATTAATATATTAAAAGTTGAGATATACAAATTAAGTTTATATCTGAAATATGAGTTGACACTTGATGTAACGTTAATATTTGAAAATTGATATTTTCTTCCCTCTAGGGGTATGTTTGGTATCTTAGTATTGTATTGGATTGTCTTGGTTTGTAATGAATTGTATTGTATTAGAATGTATTAAATAATACATTAACCAATGTCTCAGTGTACGTATGGAATGTATTGTGTATTTTCATATTTTATATTAATATATTATATTAAATTATAATTTTTAAATTTAATAATAAAAAATTAATCACCGGCAGCCATCATTCGCCGCCACTGACCACCACCGAAAGTTTTTATACTTCGTTCGTTTAAGTCATATTTAGTATCATTAGAATTCTCTTAATTGTAGATCTAGGGCAAACGGGGACCCCATTCTAGGAGATATTAGTACCGTTGTGTAGAAATTTCATGAATAGAATTCTATTGGTACTAATATGAATGTCAAAAGATATCATAAACTAAATCAACCGCCGTTGGTTTTGTCGCCGAGCATAATTTAAATATTTATATTTAATAAATAATTAAAATAAATTAAAGAATTGAATTTTAAAAAAATGTGTCAAGACCTGCATAAGTTTGGGTGTGGGTGGGTCTTTTTAAACTATCCAAAATGAATAATATATACATACCCTACCCTCACCACAATTATGTGTGCTAAATATGGTGCTGAAAATTTTATACAGCACGTACCCCTAAAACCCGTGCGCGGAACATGCCGATGAGTCCACTGAAACCCGAAGCTACAGCATCTATTTGAGTTTTGGCATTTGTTGGGTCAAGCCCTGTAAGCTATTAAGAAGAAGACAAAGCCCGAGCGCAAAAATGATATAATTAATTATTACTTTAAAAAGTCAATTATTACTCTGATTGATTGACATCTTGTTGATGCCAAGTCTAAGTAAATTGGCGCCACTAATTATATTAATTATACAATATTAATTATACACGAAAAAGGCTAATTATACCTTTAAGATTTATTTAAATAGTCACATATATTTTTTTAATTTTATAAATAATCACGTAGACTCATTTTTTATTATTGTACCATTGATTACAAAACCTAATAATTGATTTTAAATAAACTTCTATAATAAATATAAATTAGAATTAAAATTAAAATAAAAATAATACAATATATAAAATAAGATAAATTTTATAAATTATTTTGAATATTAGAAATTATTTTAACATTATTAATCTGTTATATTCTTTTAATAATAATAAAATCTATTTGACATATTAATAATATTAAAATAATTACATCTAACATTCACAGTAATTTATAAAATTTATATTATTTTATTTACAATATCTTTTTTAATAACGTCTATATTAGTATAAATCTTAAAGTCAATTTTTGGATTAATAGATTTTAGTATTAATAAAATCGTCGAGATAGACTTAAATAACTTAATATTAAAAATAATTTTCATTATATACGTTATTTTGTTAATTATACTAATTGTAATATTTTATTTGTATCATATGATATTTATTTATTTATTTTCTTATTACTATATTTATATTTATTTGAGTTGTTATAAACAAAGGGTGTAATAGTAATTTATGAAATTAAAAAAGTGCATAATGACCAATTTAAACAAACCTTGGGGGTGTGGGTGGCCTTTTCCCTAATTATATTTACATTAATATAGTTAGGGGTTCGAATATGTTAGAGATGCTCTACCGTAAAGCACTGCTTCATAACCACATGATTATAACAATAACTTTTTTTTTTTTTTACTATTTATCACTTTGATCGTATAGTTATAAAGTAGTGTTCTACGGTGAAGCATCTCTACTACCTATAATTATTTGTAAGTTCCCGTAAATATAACATACAAAAGCCACATTACAGTGGTAATTTGGGTTAGCCCAAAAATTGAATTTGATTGGCTGGCGATCTGGCACGAGGTCTAAGGTGGCACTCATTTTTTTGCCAGTCGGATGCTTAAAAATTTATACAATGAGAAAAATAGGCCAGTTTCAAAATTATCATATCGGGGTAATTATCAGAAACCTCCCCTGAGGTTTGGTGTATTTTCAGTTTGAGAGATTGTATCCGCGTATTATCAACTACATCCCCTGACGTTAGCCATCTGTTTGTTTAACCGTTAATTGCTTGATAAAATGACGAAAATACCCCAGGCTTGAGAAAAAAAATACTTTCTTTACACAAATTAGAGAACTGTGTGTTAGTAATACGATGTATGTTTTGGCGCCACAGTGGTTATGTTAAAAATACCAAATCACCCTTGTGTCTTTACAAAATGACTTGATGAATGTAACAAATAATTTCGAATTTTTATTATTGGAAAGGATGTGAAATTTCAAAGTTAATACTTGAAATTGAAATGCAATTGTTACTGACATTATTACCGTGGCCTTTAACGATTATTTTGCCAAAACCAGTGGCTATATAACCTGCCTTGAACAAGCTAAATAAGTAGCATACACTTTCAACTCAAACTCAAGAAAAAAATTAGCTTTCATTTCACTTCTAAGCCACCAACCGAACACTGCCAATATCACTTCATCTCCTTATCAACAATCTCAGATATATCTTTCAACAATCAATTAAAAAACTTAGCATTTCCCAAGCATTATTCAAAGCTGGAACATTGATGCACGTCAATGGATTTACAAAGTTCAAACAATTCTGTTCGATCAAACACATTTTATGAGCCAGCTTGGAGGAATATAGTCAATAGCAAGCTTATTAGGTTCTCAAACAAGATATGCAAATGCTATATGAGAGCTAATTTAAAGATTTCAGAATCCGATGGCAATCCACATATGCTTTACTACCGTTGTGCCAAAAAAATGGTTGCAGATATTTTAAGTGGTGGCCACCAAATAGAGATGATTTTAACAATAGAGCTCTATTTAAAGGATGTGTGTCAACAGATGTATGCTACGCAGTTCTATCTAGAATTGAAATGATTTGAAGGCAGTGAAGAGCATAGTGGAGAAGTCACAAAAATCTACGAGGGTGCAACTATTGCTAAGGTTATGGTTGTATTAAATGTGTTGTTTTTTCTATTCAATGTTGTGATGTACCTTATGTAGTGTGTCACTAAGTATAGTGCTTCCTAAAGTGAATGTTCCAGGTGATATTTGCAAATGTATTTACTGCTTTATAACTCAAATGCAATAGTATTTTTAAGTGAAATACATTTATAACTCCACTTCGCAATGAAACACAGAGTCAATCAAGCCACTGAATCCAATTCTTATAAAAAAAACAATCGAGACTGACAGAGAAAGCCATTATCAGCATCCAAATACAATTAAACGAAAAAAAAACTGCAAGTTATAAGCAAACAAATAACAGTTTCTGAGCATCTGTCAAAGAATAACTCACATGTCTAAGAAATTCATCAACAACATAAAATTAAAGTAAAAAAATGTCAAGCAACCAAATATAGTAGTATGATATTTCATTATCAATTAAATCCAGTAGCAACACAAGGTCAACTGTCACCAATGGCTGTGAAACAATCAGCCAATACAACATCAACAGCAGCCCATATTTACAAAAAATCAACTTTCAGAAGTTCACTAAGCTGACTTAACTAAAAAGCTTTGTTAGTGGTGTGAGGATTTTCACTATCACACAGTTCACAAAAAAGAACAAAATGACTTAAACCTATCTATATGGTTGCGCAAAAGATGATACAACGTCTATACAATTTAAAGCTTGCACAGGTAAGGTGAAGTATCATCTCATCCCTCCAAAAAAATTTGTAGTATGGGATTAGTCTGGGCTCTGTTGTTACTATACAAAAAAATTTCTTACCACAAAAGCTGTTGCTGCAGGATTCATCGCCCATGTATATGACTTTTCCCTCAGCTGCTTGAAGGCAACTTGAAGTTCTGAATCCTTGTGCAATATTTCTTCAGAATTCTGCCACGGAAGCATTACTTGAAACTTCACCTTTTCAGCATATCTTATAGGCTTCCCGTACATCAAATCTTTAATGTCCTCCCACAGCTTCTTTAAAGTGTACTGGTCAGAATTTATAGACCCAACTTTAATTACTTTATTGCCAACAACAGCCTCAATGTCCATGTAAATAAGGTTGAAAAATGGAACAAAAATAATTAGTTAGTAAATGTTCGAAACAAGTTCAGTTTTTTACAAATTAAATTGGGTAACTGCCCTAAGTTACAACAGATACACAACTAAAACAAAGCATACTCAAGTGGACCTTATAACCTAACTCACTGCTTCAATAAACAAAAATGCACCAACCCATGAAATTTTTTCAACCCAATACATGTAAATACCATTATGAAAATAAAAAAATTAAATCCAGTATCCTCAACATATTAATATACACTTCAATTTATCTCCAACATTTAACCCATCTTCAATTTTACGAAAACTAGCATGCATCCCTGTTCAACAATCAATGGTAGCAGCTTAAAAAATTCAATACCCATTTTCAATCATTAACAAGGCAACAGTATGTAGGTGAAGACATTTTGAATCAAAATCAATTGAACATGCATGTATAACAATCATTAACCCACAACTAACGCGAATAGAAGGAAAAAAATTGAAACATTACTTAGACATTCTCAAAAAAATTTTGACACCCATTCCTTAAAATTTACCAAATTGATTAATTTCAACTAATAAAGCGATTCCAACTACTAAAGCGACATGCACGGTAGTAAGCCACTTTCATACCTCATTTGTGGCTCGGACAAAGCGGGATTATGCGTAGGTCGACAAGCGAAACTCACTAGTCAGCCTTCTTCCACCTACCGGTCGTGATTCACTCGTCCCTGGTGTTGGCGTCTTCGGGTTTGTCATGATTGTTTCTCGCTCGTGGCACCCTTTTTCAATTAAAGCGTAGCAAAGATAAAGAAAATGGATAGAGAGTTATTCTTGGCAGCTGCGGTTTGAAATGAGCGAGATGTCCATTTTCCTTTCTTTTTTCCTTGAGCGATGATATATGTTGGTTAATAGTATGCTTCGGTTTTTTAGCTAGTGGATATTAGCCAAATTCCAAGGAGATGTCCATTTTCCTTTCTTTTTTCCTTAGTGATGGTATCTGTTGGTTAATAACATGCTTCGATTAGTGATGATATATGTTGGTTAATAGCATGCTTCAGTTTTTTATCTAGTGGATATTATCAAAATTCAAACCATTCTCAGAGCCCAATGTGAGAATTTAAGTTTGTCTGAATTTTTTATGATTACGAGTTCTTTTACGATCTTGCCCTTACCAACCCAAATTATACTAAACGGTATACTAACGTCAGGGGATGTAGTTGATAATATGCGGATACAATCTCTCAAACTGAAAATACATTAAACCTCAGGGGAGGTTTCGATAATTACCCTATCAATATTATAAGGGTAAGGCTATTTGAACCCATCAAATTACTCAATAAACCTATATACTAAATAAACTCACTCCCAAATTTTAAAATTTTATATTTTACTCAGTAAATTCACTTAAATACGTAATATACCCTTACTAAACCCAATTTTTATAATAATGGTAATTTTACCCATTAAATTCATTTATAAACCCATTAAATATTTCTGAAAAAATAAAAAAAGAAGCAAAAGGAAAGGAAACAAAGTTATTGCTTTTACCAATTTTAGAATACATTCATGATGAAGCAGGGTACTTTAGGGTTTAAAATATAATTAGGGTTTAATGAATATATGATTAGTGTTGAAATACAAATTGAGATCTAAAAATTGAGATCCCTAATCTAATTTATATGTAAATTAAATTATAAGGCCCCATCGATCAACCATAGTTTTGAATTTTTGTCAATCAGTTTTGAATTTTTGTCAATCGAAGGCCTGCCGAAACTAAAAGGCGATAAGTACTGAAATAAGACCCAACAATCATATATTTTCCAAGCTAATTAGGCAGATAAAATAATCAAAGATTCAAGATGCTTTGAATTTTGAAACTTGAAAAGGTAGATTGAAGTCATTTTGAGAGATGAATTTTCATTGCATGATAGACTCCCTTGACGACCACATTAGGATTTGATCATTAAACCCGAATCATATCTTGAATCTTTCTCATGTTTTGAGGATTTATTTTATGCACATAAATTAATGTTCCAATTGCAACCAGATTCAATTTTAACGGGTCCATGTGAATGAAATTGTCTTATATTAGGTGGTTCTATGATGGCTTTGATTATTTTATCTGCAAAATTAGCTTGGAAAATATATGATTGCTGGGTCTTATTTCAGTAGTTATCACTTTTTTGTTTTGGCAGGCCTTCGATTGAAAGAAATTCAAAACTATGGTTGATCAATCAGGCCTTATAATTTAATTTACATATAAATTAAGTTAGGGATCTTAATTTTTAGATCCCAATTTATATTCCGACTTATATGTCGTTCATTTATTAGACGGTAGATTGAAGTCAATTTGAGTTTAAAATAAGATTAGGGTTTAATGAACATATGATTAGAGTTCAATAAAATCATACTAAATATAAAAATAGGTTCAAAGAATAAAACTTCTATTTTTATTATATTCTAATATCTAAAACTATAATTTAATTTATGAGTATTTTAATCATAAAAAATTATTTTCAAAAGTGAGTTTATTGAATAGTTTGGTGGGTTTAAATAGGCCCACCCCTATTATAAATCTCCATTTTTTTAAATTTCTTTTCTAAATGTAATAACGGTTTTCAAAGCCATCAATAAATTATCGCTGCCATAAACCTCCATTTTTTAAAATTTCTTTTCTAAATGTAACAACGGTTTTCAAAGCCATTAATAAATTATCGCTATTATAAACATGTATTACACGTGCAAAATGAGAAAATCCCACACGAATATGTTACCATAATGGGTATTCAAGAATTAGTACATGAAATTTTGCGAGATGTCCAAATAAATCAACATATTACGCACGTTGGTTGTCAATTTTTCTTCTCTCTTTGTTATTTAAAACCAACCACTTTCACATGAATTGCGGTGTAAATGTATTAAGATTTTTTCAACAATCCATACTAAAATAATGATTGTTTTAGTTGAAATTTTTACCAAAGATTTTTTTTTTAAAAAAAGCACTATATATTCACCTTTACTTCGGTATCCTTAATTTATAAATAATAAAAATTTAAAAATTTTGGGAAGTAAAACAAATTACTTAAATAATATTCTTAACAAATCATAAAAATAAAAAGTTTTAAATAATTAATACAAATGTTTTGAATAAGATATATACATTGAGATATGATATAATATTGAACATTTTAAATTAATAAAACTTTACTAGTTCCGTCGAGGCAAAAAAACAGAGAATGAAATAAATTAAAAAAAAAAGTTCTTATATACAAAAAAAATAAATTCAAAATAGAATGATATTGAGAGTTTAGTCTACATAATGTAAGAAGAGAGAAACACTATGAAGAGAAAGTGATTAGTAAAGATAATTTGGAGATTTTAAATTTTAAATTTTGAATAATGAATTTATTTCTTAAAATGGGTGTAGAAATAGAAATGAATTTGATGGGAAAAATTAATCCAGGCCCTTATGGAAAGGAATGATAAAACTAAGTAAAATCATTTTGTAAATTCAAACACGATCAGCGGGACGCTTCACTGGATCAAAAGAGCGTTTCATCCGGACACTAAAAGACAAATAAATTAATTTGGCTAAAATTTTATAAAAATAATAATGATTAAAAAAATTTCTGTCTTTAAAACTGATTAAAATTCGTATTACATTATAACTTGTTAAAAACACAAACTACTAAAATCCCACGAGACTCAATAGCCAAATCTTTGCACCTACATAAAAAATATCTAAAGTTTATGTTTGAAGTCTTAATTTAACTTAATTTAAGATGTTCTGATATTTTGGCTTCTCGTTTTTGTATCTGAAGCTTTATTGTCAGACATTTTTATCTGAATGGAAAAAGTAAAATTTTCTAACTTTTAATGATAAAATGTTTGAATGAAAAATCAATTTTTTTTCCTCACAAATATCCTTATTAAATGTATTTATTTCCTACATAGCAATTAGTTAAACCTAATAACCCTTTGATTTTTTTTTCTAATCAAAAGGATTTTTTAAATTAACTATATCATAATTTAGATATCATATTAGAATTTTTCTTGACTTCCAACTTTTACTTGGTACTAAATACTTAACATACATTCAATTTGAATGTTAAGTAAATTCGTTTATTGTTAGATAACAATTTTTTTAATGTATAAATATTTTGTTAAACAGTAAAAAATGATGTTACCAAATTTATTTTTCATAAATTATATATCAAATGCTTATCTTATAAATATTCACAACATATAAATATAACACCGTAAATATATACCTATTAAAGGTTGCAAGTATATATAATAATTTCAAGGTCGTAAGTATAAAAATATTATATTTAAGATATTTTGAGTTTATAAAACAAACAATTTACCACTTATAATTAGATATTAAATAATAAAAAACAGACATATGCATTTAGACCCATTCAGACTTCAGTAACATTCAAACCCATTCAGATTTCAGACAACAAAAAAAAAAAAAAACAAACAAACGCTACCTAATGTTTTAAAGAAATAATTAATCTTATAAAATAATTATCCGATAACTTATCCAATATGTAATTATTATACGCGCTCACATTTTGAAATAAAATGTTATCAAATAATATTTAAACAAGATTTATAATAGTTGGCCCCTCATTATCCAACACATTGTTCCAGAACACCTACTGAGATATATGCAATTGTTATATAATTTAAAAATTTAACTATTGTCATAAGTACAACTATTTATCAATGGTAACTACAAAAATATTCATTGATAGATGGTATTGACCTCCTACTACAATATTTTGTCACAAGTAAAAATATTTATCTATGGTAATTATAAAATTTATAAAATCATAAAAATTGTTATATCTTAACTGTAGACTATCACTAAAGGAATGTGACTTATGATTTTAAAGCCTTGAGAGAGATCGCATAATGATAGAATTTTAATTTGAGATAGGAGCGCAACCCACGTTGATACGGGGTACAAATCCTCTGCGGCACCTTTCTTCAGCAGCAGCAATGGTCAAGTCAACGTGCATTGCATTCAGATTTTAGACAAAAATACAAACATTATCTTACTTAGGAAAATAAAAATATCTGATTAGACGTGTGGACGATATAAACACAGTGAATCACCAACAACATTGAAAATTAATATTTTTGCGCATTTTACTCACTTCTAGCCTGAATTCTTTCAATTTCCGGGACATGCCTTATTGGTATAAATTAATAACTCATATTATAATTTTCTCCTCTCATTGAGACTAAGGATAGTCTTTTGAACCATATTTAAAGCTTTATACGCTATTGGAGGGAAAGCTTTAGAAATTGTATGTGCCATTGGAGAGAAGTCTAATTTTTGTGTACTTTGAACTATTTTATTGCATTATGGGACATGAAATATGTTCGGTTGTAATTCTCATTGAATTTTAATGTGATTTTCTTTTGGCGTTTAATTTTTCTTTTTTAATCTAAGGAATAACGAAATATTGTGAGAAGTGTATGAGTGTATGTGGCAAAAATCCTAGAAGTGTAGGTCCAAGGATGCGCTTATTATTTCACTAGTCTGTTACTAAGAAATATCTGCAATTACAAATGGGATAAAGCTATCTACACCCCAGGATTTTGCTTAAAAATAATTATTCAAAAGAATTTTGAGAGTGGGAAATTAAGAGAACTTATACGAACATTTAAACAAATTTTAAGATTCTTGGTCCCTTTTTTCCAATTTTTATTTGATTAAATAGACTTTTTTTCCCAAAACAATTAATACAATTTTGATTAGGTAATCATACCAACTAGGGATTAAATAGGTTGAAATAAAATCAACCCAATCCAATTAAATAAACTTGTTTAACCTAATCCAACAAATCCTTAAATCATCAGGTTGGGTCCGGTTGATTAAGTTGAAGGTCAAATCAAAATTAAAAATTAAATAAATAAAAAGATATGAAACTTGAAATGAAATTTAATAAAATTAAATATAAATCTATTATAACATGAAAATTTCATTCACTATCTAATGTTCCATAAAGAAAGCTAAAAGACCAATTATTTTAAAATTAAGAAAATTTCGACAAAGAGCTTTTAGACTTTATTCTTGGCTTCCCGCATCTCTTTTTTGAATTGAAAATTCGGATCTTTTAGATAATTAGCTAGCATCATGTCTAGTAACAAAATAAAAGTGATATATAATTATGTACTGTTAAGTGTTTACTAAAGAATAAAGAGAAACCGAAACCCACTTATTTTTCAAAATTAAACTTATAAGATAATAAATTTACTTGCATGAAGAGTGATTTTAATTTTAGTATTAGAGCCTAGAGCAGTAGATATGAGAAAGAAATGGCCTTTTCTACAAAAAAAAATAAGAAGAGTTAAAATTAAATTAGCCGTTTAGGTCTTTAGGATTTTACAGTTAAGGATTAACATATCATTATTATTATTATTATTTACGTGGGTTGGGTTGGTTTATCATTAATTAATCTAACCCAATCTAATTATTAATTGGATTTTAAAAAATTAACTTAATTAACCCACAATAATTCACCCAACCCATCAAAATTAGATTGGGTTAGATCGGATTCATTAGATTGGATTGGGTTTACCACCCCTAATTTAATTTGATAAGCAATTTTATGCTCCATCCAGTTTTTAGCTATTTTAACTTGCAGTAAATCTCTCTAGTTTTTATTTACTGATGTTCACGTAATGGTTCTCTTAAGTTTTCCATAAGAATTTCGTTAACAAAACACAATAATTAGAATTATATTTGTTTTGATTTAATGTGTATGAATTGGGCTACGGAGCTTTACTTAGTCCCTTTAATATTTAAATTTGAGATTAGAATTTGGTTTGTTAGTGGAATTTATTTATTAAACTATACATCGATCTTTCAAAACTTTTAAATGGAAGTAATGAAACGACCTGTCTTGAATTCTAAGGGTGAGTCTACCTAGTTTCATATGTAAAAAATAAAATCATCATTAAAGATCTTGCCGAAAATTCGGCAGAACTTCCCTTATATTTTGCTATTTCTAACTTGCAAACCTGTAAAATAAGCACTCCTATAAAAATTTAATATTGAACTAATTTCATCAATTAACCTTCTTAAACATAATATCACGGTTCACACTAAATAATATACTAAAATGATCTCATCCAAATATCACCCAACATCTCCAAAGTATCAAAAGAGTATATTGTCGTTAATGCCAACATACATTAAACGTCTATAATCTTCAAATCATAATATAATTATACAATCTAAAATGAGATAATCAAAATGCCTTAATAATATCATCTACGTCTCCTAGCACTATGAACAGTTATAAATAAAAAAATCACTCTTATTCTTACTTTATAATACTTAATAACACTTAAAAAAATAATGTATAAGTAATTAAATATTTGAATAATTATTCAATATCTTACTCTATTTATTATTTCAAAGGAAAATTTATTATATATCCTTTATGAGGCACATTAATATGCCATAAAATCTATTTCTAGAAAACTTAATTGAAGTATCAAATGTTACTTTATAAACATGCTTTACTTTATTAAAATTAAAATCATAAGAAAAATGTAAAATATAAGTTTAGTATATTCCTCTCACAATGACAACGCTCAAATTTGGCCATCGTTAATGTGGGCGGGCCAGCTCACGTTCGCGACTCCTCCTAAATCAAGGAAATGATATAATTGCTTTCTGAACATGAGAAATACAACTGTAAATAGCCCAGAGAAAAAACATGTCTGCACTTGATAAGGGATGTTACGACATTATTCCACATCGACTAAGAATGAATAGTATATTAAGGCATAGTTTGAGGTATATTAAGTATATTAGGCTTGAGTAACTCTAAACTCTTGAGATAGTTTGAAGTATGAGGTAGTTAAAGAAGCACATAGGTCCTCTAGTTCATATTCAAAATCCAACTCAAAAGTTTAGAGTTACCTAAGCTTTATGTACTTAACCCAAAATTTATTCTCAGCCATTATGGGATAATCTCCCAAACACTCCTTGTCACATACAAGTGATCTTTTTTACTTGTTCTTGACGCGTGGCAAGGTAATGTGAGCTCCGTCATGTATGTGTTTGACTTTGATAACATATAGAACCTTAGAAACTTAACTTATATTAAAAAACTAGCTTAATAATTGATTGTTTCCCAAGCTTGTGTAGTTAAGCATAGATTTCATACCCAGGGCATGTGGGATATTCTCAAAAGACACTCAAAACTTTGTGGGATATTCTCAAAAGACACTCAAAGCATTTCTTACAAAATAATAATTTAAGGGCATATTTGGTTATAGGATAATTCATAGGATTGGATAATTTTTTTACCAATTCTAAACTTATCCCATGTTTGGCAAGTTCATGGAGCGTGGTACAAAATTTGTGGGTCTTATATCCTTCAAACAGAGAAAAACTTATATCATAACTATGTGATAATTTTATAGTTTTAATTAATTAATTGCTTAAATTATTTATAATAATAAATTAAATTACTTATCACTAAATGATGTAATTGTAAATTAATTTATAACTATAACATAGATATTTGATAAAAAAAAGTTATATTTCATAAATAAAATAATAATTTATTGAAATTTTGTTTGTATTTAATTACTTTGTATTCACGTTAATTTAAATAGTAAATAATAAATTTTTGGTTAATAGTAGTATAGAAATATAAATTATGTAATAGTAATATTTCATCTATGTAATAGTATTATTCATCTTGTATACTGTAAAATCTCATGTAATATCTCATTTATATAGTGGATTGGTAATAACTTACTCCTGTAGACGGACGTAGGCCAAATGGCCGAATCACGTAAATATTTTGTGCTCCTTGTTTTTATACTTGTTTATGCTCAATTTTTAATTTGAGATCCATATTGTGTTTCATGTATGAGTGTACCTAGAGTACCACAGTTACACTAAATTACTTTAACTCACCACCTAGAGTACCTTAGCTAAACCACCTACCCCAAAAATCAGAAAAACACATCTAAGCCTAAACTTAGCTCAAACTCCCCTCAAATATAAATTTATTTGTTTGAATCAAATTTGAGCTTGATCTGGTGAGAACCACCCAATTGGTTTAAATCGGATCCTAGCAAAAATTTGGTGAAAATATTGCATTATTAACTTTTATTTCATAATTACAACACTTTTTTTTTACAACATCAATACCAAACAGGATCTTAGTCTTGAATTACAACAAACATAATACGATACAAAATATTATTCAAGTTCAATCATATAAAATCCAATCTAATTTAGCCAGGGCTGGCTTTAGAGCACTAAGGGCCTTAGGCAAAATTTTTTTGTGAGGCCTTCTTACATTTAATAACTTCAACGCTTAAAGAAATATAAAATGTCTTAAAATTCAATTAATCTCTAACTATATCTGAATTTTCAACAATAATCAACAAGATCCAAAAAAATTTCAAAGAAAAAAAATAATCAAGAAGTTATCTTTTTAACTTCCTTTAGAGCCTTATTTCAAGAAACTATTTTTTTTTCCACTTCAAAAGTGAGCCAATAAATGTAATAATTTTCTTTGTAGAGAAGAGCGCAGTAAATTTTTTAATGTAAAATAATGAATGAGTTAATTAAATTTTGCCTTGGAAAAAAGTAATGAATGAATTAATAGTTCAATATTATTAATTATAATTCTTTAACATTAAAATTTTAATTCTTAGAATATGTATAAAAAAATTTTAATTGTGAGATAATTATTAATTAGAGAGATGTCTAAAATATAAGCTTTTCTATTGTACCTAACTTAAAAAATTTATTAATTTAAGTACTATTAGAGAAATACCAAAAAATTGTTGCCTTCCTAAAATACGAGGCCTTAGGCGACCGCTTAGTTTGCTTATGCTTAAGGCCACCCCCTGAATTGAGCATGAGAAACACATCCTAAGAGTGGAAATTGTTATACAAAGGTGACCTAGCTCTCCAAAACTGACCGTGGTTAAATTTTTTTTTTTTTGTCTAAACAATCTGATATCAAGTGCCCACATTGGGCCCTGACTACTCCAGATTCGAGCCGGGTAGGATCACAAGTCATTATCAATTTAATGCAATAGAATGCAACATGCAAAACGCATACCGAACAAGTGTTAGAAGCAGATTCTGCCCATATAAATACTTGAGAGCACATGCATACTTTCATCACGCCATTGTTAGCTAGCAGCTAAAGAAATTGTTAAGTTCAATCTTTTTTGTCTGTCTACAGAAAGATGTCAACTCAACAAGTTTCATTAGAGAAAATTGTTCGTAACGCTGCAGATTTCCATCCTAATATATGGGGAAACCATTTCCTCACATGTCCTTCTGAGGTAATCAAGCATCTCATTACCAATTATATACATTCATTGAACATGCATGCATGCTTATTAGTGTTTGTTTGCATACAGAGGATTGATAGTTGGACTCAACAACATCACAAAGAACTGAAAGAAGAGGTGAGGAGAATGCTGGCGTCTGATGCGGATAAACCTGCCCAGAGATTACGCCTGATTGATGCTGTCCAAAGGTTAGGTGTGGCTTAACACTTTGAAAAGGAGATTGATGATGCATTGGAGAAAATAAGTCATGACCCTTCTGATGATAAAGATGATCTCTACATTGTCTCTCTTTGTTTTCGATTGCTCAGGCAGCATGGAATTAAGATATCATGTGGTATGAAATCTTTCTTAAGCTATGTGAATTGCAAAATCTTGCCAATTAAATATAAGACGTCGAATTGAGTATCGATTGCTTGAATTGTTTAATGTGATTAGATGTGTTTGAGAAGTTTAAAGATGACGATGGAAAATTCAAGGCATCATTGATGAATGATGTTCAAGGCATGCTAAGTTTGTATGAGGCAGCACACCTAGCCATTCAAGGAGAAGATATTTTAGATGAAGCAATTGTTTTCACGACCACCCACCTTAAGTCAATGGTATCTAATTCTCTTGTAAACTCTACTTTTAATGAACAAATACGTCATTCTCTCAGAGTTCCTCTCCGTAAAGCCGTACCAAGGTTAGAATCGAGGTATTTCTTGGATATCTACTCAAGAGACGATTTGCAGGATAAAACTTTGCTCAGTTTCGCAAAGTTAGACTTTAATATACTACAAGCAATGTACCAAAAGGAAGCAAGTGACGACCAGGTAACTTAATATTCTTCTAACGTGGATGAGCCTATTTGGTGTAGTTTTTAGAAAAGGGAGATTGCTACTTTCCCCAGAAAGAAATCAAGTATTGCCACTCACCCCTAGTGTATTTAAAGAAAAATATCTTATTACAATTATTTTTTTTTAATAACACCCAAACATAAAGTTTTATAGTGTAATGAAATTTCAAATATATACTCTAGAATTGTTAATAGTGGTAGTTGGTGGTAATTGTGAGTTGTACTTTTTGTGTGTTATGTGTTTGCTGCAGTGTGTGTGAGAAACATTAAATCAATCTATTAGGAAATAAGTGTAATAGTGAAATTTCAAGAATTTGAGAACCAATATTTAAGAAAAGTTGGTGCCAACTTAGAATGGAGGCAAATATCCAAAGTATATAAAAAAGTGAGAATATTCGCTAAAAGTTGTAACGTCATGGAGATAATGGTATGTTAATAAAAATACTTCAGAAATAAATGGTAAAAGATGATTTCTTCTAAACTTAATTTCTCATTTTCCTCTTACAGAACAAATTTTCAAAAAAAAATTGGAAGATTCTCGTTTCCCTTTAAAGTTTCTGGCTTTTACCGCTTACACCCTATAATTTTCATAATTCTCACATTACCTCATGATATCCAAATTTTAATTAAAAAAAAGTAGTTGTTTGTATACGTAAAACAATGGAGGAACATAGAATGTGCCAAAGCTTTTATCAAAACTTTCATATGGCCCTCAGTCTTTTTGAATTAATTAATTTATATATGATAATGAAAGATGAAACCAAATTGTTTTCTTCTCTACATTTTCTCCAAGTAACGGTTGTTATTTTAACAAACTTATAATGTAAGTGTATATTTAGTTTAGCAATATAGCTAATTTTGATTTGAAACTGAATTTCAGGTGGTGGAGATATTTTGGATTCCTTGAAAAGCTGCCTTATATAAGAGACATAATCGTGGAGCTATATTTTTGGATACTGGTGGGATCGTCTTATGAGCACTAGTGGAATCTTTTTGTCTAAAATATTATGCCTCGTGACCCTTGTAGATGATATATTTGATGCCTATGGTACTCTTGAAGAGCTCACAGACTTTACTGAAGCAATTACAAAGTTTAAAACCATGCATATATACATGCTCAGAAAAGTATTTCATCACTTATTTTCAAAACATACATATTAATAGAATTAATGGTTTTTTTTTCATTTTCAAATGGGACATTGGCCACACAGATGCACTACCAGATTACATGAAATTCCTTTTCAAGACACTCATTGATGTCTATAGTGAAGTTGAGGAAGAAGTGGCAAAGGAAGGAAGATCATACAGCATACAATATGCAATACGTTCGGTAGGCAATTTCATTTCATTTGATTTTGCATTTTCGTTGTTGGGCAGGGCGCATGATTGTTGACTTTTATTATGCTCCTCAGTTTCAAGAACTAGCTATGAAGTACTTCTGCGAAGCGGAGTGGTTAAATAAAAGTTATGTTCCGAGCCTAGAGGAGTATAAATCAGTTTCATTAAGAAGTGTCAGTTTTTTCCCAATAGCGGTAGCTTCCTTCGTTTTCATGGGTGATATTGCAACTAAGGAGGTCTTTGAATGGGAAATGAATAACTCTAAGATCATAACAGCCGCAGAAACCATTTTCAGATTCCTGAATGACATAGCAGGCCATAAGGTACGTACGTGTTACTACTCCATCTTAAATAATAATAATAACAACAACAATAATAATTTCCAAATAATAATAATTTTGTCATGCAGTGTTAATAAAATTTGTGTTTTCCTTTTTTTTTTATCTTCTAGAATATCTCTGATTTTAATATAATCAGAGAAACCTAATTAGAAGCTCACCATATGTGTGTGTATATATATAGAGAGAGAGAGAGAATGAGAGGGAGAGAGAGAGTAGTGCTCATATGGGTCCGCACGAAATTAAAATGAGTACAGAGTTAGAAGGCAAGAAAAACAAGAATTTCAACACACTCTCTTTTGTCTTTTAGTGTATTGAAGTTCGCTTTTTTTCGTCTTTTAGCTTCATCCGCATCAATATATATAGTCACACTTGGATCAAAAAATCCTAAATTTTAAGTCCGGATTAAAATTTTTTTCTATATATATATATATATATAATTCAGCCTGTTTTACAGTTTGTTATTAATATTAATTACCTTCATTCTACATATAAGAAAATATATAATATAACATATATTCAAAAAAAAAAAAAAAAGAAAGATAATGTGCATTATTTTAACCAATAATTTGCAACTGTGATGTAGTTTGAGCAAAAGAGAGAACATTGTCCCTCACCTATTGAATGTTACAAGAATCAACATGGTGTGTCTGAGGAAAAGGCGGTTAAAGCGTTGTCGTTAGAATTGCTAGTAGTTGGAAAGCTATAAATGATGAGCTACTTCTCAACCCAATGGCTGTTCCTTTACCTCTGCTTCAGGTGATTCTTGATCACTCATGTTACGCCAACTTTATGTACGACAATGCTCAAGATCGCTTCACGCATTCAACGATAATGAAAGACCAAGTTGACTTGGTCTTTGAGGACCCCGTTGAGCTTGAAGATTAAAGTTATGTTGCTGATTTCCTATCGTATATTTGAGAAGTTGGAAATAAATTAAGTTGGTGCTTGCTAGTTATTTAGCTAGCTAGTCATGCGTAGCTTGGGGATGGTTCAATTGATCTGGCCTATATTCTAGTAAAAATAAAAGGTGTAAGAACGAATCTCCCTCGCACCAACTTCACAGCAATGTAATTTATTTCATCTATGTCTGTTTGCAGGGGTGAGCAACCTAAAAAAAAAAAAGTCCAAGATTATAATAAACAGCAATCCTGCTTGGATGGAATAAATGATATTACCACTTTTACTAAACCTCTATTTTCTAGTGCATTATTGTCATGGTGATTGCCATTTTCTTCTCCAATTAATGTTCTAAATTTTTGCCACTTAATTCCTAATAGATTCTCTTTGGGGGTGACGGAGAGGGATAGTGGAAGTGAATTGATAGTGTAGATAAAAACTAGATATTATTCTAGTACTAGCCCAAGCCAACGCGACTAGGTTACGCTCTATTTAAAGCGTGATTAGATCTCGTTCTAATCCAAATGACTCATTGAGATTTTTAACAACGCTTTAAGCAAGAATAGATGACACTCTTATTCAAACGACTATACAAGAGAAATTTTTGATAGGTAATCCCAAAGGGGGTTATAAAAGCATGTTTTTTTTTAATTAATCGAAGGGTATGAAAATAATAACAAGACCTCCCCATTTATAGTAAACTTACTTCATTTAGTTAACTTGAAAAGGAAAATTAAATTGTAATTATAATAGAAATAAAAGACTAAGACACATACCATAATTGACTCTAATTAAATAGGAAGTACCAAAAGAACTAAAATAATAAAATTTTAAAATCCTAAAAAAACGTCCTACATCAGTCCCCCATTCTTAAAAGAAACTCGTCCTCAAGATTGGATATAGTCTGGAGGATGAAACTTGTACTGTAAGAGCAAATCATCTTGTAATTTGAACTTGTTGTCTTTCTCATCAATCTTGAAACTTTGAAAAATCCATACTTCATCAATTTCCTAAGCTTATACATTCTTCGAGGCAGTGAAGACTTCCAAGAATGAACAACAATCAAATAACTCTTGCCCTTTACCAATTGTCGCTCAATGCATTTGCAAACAAACTTCACCTTTTCAAGCAAATCTTCTTCAAGCACAACCTTTTTGTCTTCAATATAAATAGGTAGAACCATATCGATCATTTCAGCTTCTTCAACTTGATTTTGTTACACAACCTCAATCATACTATTAGGCTCAATGCTTAAATCAAGAGAAGGTTGTACTTCTTTTTTAAAAGTCTTACATAAATCAATAATCTCATCATCTTCATACTTATGTTGTCCTCCAAGGAAGCATCATGCACATTCTCGCTCAAATTCATAGGTTGAAACTTTAAATCAATATTAAATTGTACTTTTTCTTCTGCAATAGTGGGCACATCTTCAACATGTGGAGAGGCACAAACTTTTTTTTTTTCTAGAAGTATTTCACCTTAGGTTGCTGACTTGTGATAGGACTAGGGATTTGAGATTGGTGTCGTGGATGTGGTCAACTTAAGCTCTTCAATGCTTGACTTCTTTTTCTTTTGATGTGCATTTCAATTTACGTGGCTAAAGTAATTCCATGGTGTAAAGTGTGGATAGTGTATGAGGCATTTTTTCTTGAATATGTAAACAGAGCCCTCTCACAAATCTTGTCACTGCATGCTCTTCAGGTTCATAATAATATTTGCATCCATAAAATTATTCAAATTCAGAAGCATGATTAGAAATCAATTTCATACCTTGTTTTACAAACAATAACCAAGATAAATGAATCTTGATCTCAACATTCGCTTCATATGACTCCATGACCTAATTTTAAAAGGATACTTTGAAAAGTATGATCAAGTACAATTTGTAGCCAATTTTCTATTAAAAGGGAGTGCTTTAGGACTGCAATTTCCATCAAGTGTTCGAAACATGATGCCTTTTGAATATTTTAATCACAAATACAAAGTCAATGGCGAAAGTATAAATAAGGCTGAACTTTCGGGTTGGTGTGGTCGTGATTTGGAGAGGCGATGGTCGGATATGACAGATATGGTGGCGAGGAGTGTAGTGCTAGTGGCGGTGAAGGCTAATTAGCGATGGTTTGACTAGAAAAGCAACTTGAAGTAGCGGGCGGTGTTGTGCAAATTTTAATGAACTCTCAAGCGCACGAATCTATTGTAATATAGATCAATGGTGACGAGTGTCGATCCACGAGGAGGTGGATTTTAATTTGGTGTAGGGTTAATTTTCTAATTGGGTAACATGGATTTGTTGTGGAGATGATTTGAAATATTATAAAATTTAAATTAAAATGGCGGAATTAAATTGGAGATTAAACTATATAAATAAAATGCTTGGGTATCTGGATCTGTATCAACATGCACCATGGGCTTAATATTCCTTATTATTGCCAATTAAATCATGAGGGGGGTTTCCACTCCTCATGAGCCACACTCTAATAAATATGGTATCAAGCACTTATCGTGCCAGATAATAATAATCTTGCACTAGGGAGACGGTAGCACCGGTACAAAATCTAGACAAGATTATTACTATCTGTCGACGAAAAGTCAAAACAGCCACATAAATTAGAGGGGAGAAGAAAGCAAATTTACCAAATTAGCCTATGGAACATGTTGAGACTTCACCTTCAACCCAAGCTTGAAAGAAAATTAGCTACTCATTATTTGAAATAGGGGTAAAATGTGTATTATATTAAAATACGTAGAAATACAAGAAGGAGAGAGAATTTTACAAAACTAAGTTCAAAAATGGATTCAGGGGTCTCCAATTAGGAGGGGGGAGCCCAACTTTCATAGATACAATGAGTAAATCATGGCCATTGGATGAAATCAATTCGGACGCTTAGGATTACGCCACGTGGCAAGCTCTGATTGCTTTGAACACATCATCAGCGACGGTGATGCAGTGTGTCGCATGTAACTTAAGATAATTTTCGCATCCAATGATTTGTTGCCACGTCATCGGTCAACGTCAAAGTCAACCAATCTTGATCAAGTGCATTGCTTCTATTGTAAGCTCATTTTTTCGGTCCAATAATACACTGCCACGTCATCGGTCAGCGCCACATCATCAGCCAATGCCATGTCATCGTACGTATGTGTGAATAGTGCCGTACATGAACAGTGACATATAGGTGAACAGTACCGTATACGTGAACAGTACGTATACGTGAACAGTACCGTATTTCTTTTTATGCCCTCCTAAGGTTTTCGACTGTCCTAAGTTCAAAAATGTTGTTCGTTTTACTGTCCGATATCTCATTAATTGTGAAATGGCCAGAATTTCCTTGAAATACATAAAATACTTAAATTATAATAACACACAAACAATTAAAGTACAAGGGACTTAAATACATAAAAGTAGGGATGCTAGTGAGATTTGAAGTGTAACATGATAATTTTATCCCATATAAATACACACTTTCTAGCACTCAACACACCCCCCAACCAGCTTATTGCTAGTCCCTAGCAAATTAAGCGAAAACAAAATTCAAAACCAAAATGTTTTTGTTTTTTTTAATAACAGTTGTGTTTAATTCTTCAATCGGACTGATGATGGCAATCAAATAAAAGTATAAACATTATCTCCAGCCTAAAGGAATATTACTCCCACATGAACCAGCCCAGTATACTATGTCAATGCCGCATTAATTAAGTCACTTTCAAGAATAACATGTATATCCCCAAAATCTCACCAGTAGGAGTGACACTCTCAAAAGAAAATTAAACCCAATAAATATAGTCACTCCAATGAATGGTAAATTGAGAGAAAATAATATAAAGACAATTTTACACACTCTCACCAAGAGGAAATAATGCCCCTGACTTAGAAATAAAATGATCTCAAGTCAAACAAAGTGCTAGACAAACCACCGTAGTCATTTTATGCATTACTACATCATTTCGACCCATCTCACTAGTTTCTACTTGGACTATAGTACCCTAAAATCAAAAAGGACTTTTATTGGGACGTAACGTAGGTTAGGGACACGGCTAACAAAGAAGGGGATGAAAGGAAATACAAAATATACGTTTGAGAAAAATAGAGATCTTTTGGAAATTACAAGGTGCATTTCATTTATTTGGCTCTCTTTTTTTTTCTTTTTTTTTTATTTTATCCTTTTTTTTTTTTATATTGCACCACTTTTCTGAATAAAATAGTCATCTAAATTTTTCTCAAACAAAAATGGGTGATGGAACATATAAAATATGGTGTAATACTCTAAGTTGGAGTGGGACAGGGTGATAAGTTAACAAAAAAAATAAAGTTTTTTTTTTTTTAAAAGGCTCAAAGGGGTTAACTATGGATATTATACTCAAGGGATGGCTCGAAAAGGCTCAAACGGGTCAAAGATGGCCTTTCCGTCATCTTTTAGGGCTCTAAATAATCTTCCATATCTACTAATCAAATGGACCTTCAGATGTCGTAACACAAATATTTTAAAGATTGACTCGAAGGAAAATATAGAGATCATGTATAAAATGATAAACTGCTAAACTGTATGAAGAATGGGCAAAAGGGTTATTCTCCAAGAAAAATAAAGGCTCAAAAGCTCACTTGGAATTTATTATGACATGTACATTCCCTCAAGTAACTCAATTAATTTCACTCCACCCCGTATGCAGAGTAGCAAACATGGTGTAACATAACTCAAGGCCAAAGATAATACAAATACTAAAATTTGAAAGTCATCATGTCATCCAATGTCACAAGATCACACAAAATACCTTAAAAGAAGTTTTTTTTTTTAAAGACGTAATAAAAGAAAAGCAATTTTTTTTTTTAACTTAAGACTGAGAAGATGCTTGTCTAGAGTAACTAACTCCATATTTTGCCATCTTCTGACTCAACAAGGTTAGTAAATATAAAACAACACTACTACTAAATATTCCACAGCATTTAACTATTCCCTCTCCCCAACCAGAACGAGACATTGTCCTCAATGTCTTAAAGGAAAGAAGTAGCGTTAGGAAGATATCACCTGGGTACCGCAACAGAAAACAAAAGCAAATTTTCACAAACGGAGAGTTAAATCTAATGTTTACTTCTTACTGCAGCTACTGCTTCCATTATTAGTAGGCCACTTCAACTCAAAGGTCTTGGGATCTGGCTCTGGACTATAAGCTTGTAAAAGATCAAGTAGCTCATTAGCAGTAGAAGTACAAACAAAGATTTTTTTTATTTGTAAAAGGAATGAAATGATTTTTTATTGCGTGGTCAAGAAATACAAGAAAGCCATCATAAAAATTATTAACATTTAACAAACCGATGGGTTTTTGATGAATGTTCGGATGGGCCCAAGATGCTAATGTGATTAGTGCCTCAAAAGTTGCAAGATCTCCTGGTAAGAAAATAAAGGCATCGGCATGATTTAGCATTTCGGTTATTCTCTCTTGCATACCTAAGACGACTAACTCCTCTCCGGTTGGTGGGCAGTGAGACATCCCAAAGGTTTTAGGGCTTACGGAATGATGCCTAACACTTGACTACCTCTAGTAAAAGCGACTTGAGAGACAAGCTTTGATAACCCTCGGTCACCTCCATACGAATATCGGATGTAGTTTTCTCTCTGCTATGATTTGACCAAGATCTATGATCGCTTCAACGAACTCTTTGTATTTACCAAAGTTAAACCTAGTGAGCACACAAATGTTCTTGAATTGTTTCTTGGAAGAAAAGCTGCCATTATAACGCTTTTCAAAAATAATTTTGTGAATGCTGAAAAAGAAGTTCGCATTTAAAGATCTTGGTGACAATGCTTTACAGCTGTATACGAGGTGGTGTGTCTTTGTCAAATTACGCGTAAAACACATGGCTCGAGGGTCAAAAAGTAAACAGTAAAAAGAAAAAGCAAACAGTGATAAAATCATAATATTAAAGATAATAAAGCAAATGATAAAACAACAGTGAATAAAAGGATATTTACAGGTAGTTGTGACTGTGGCTCACATCTTCCTTTGGTTTTACGTCCAGAAATGGCTTGAACGCCTTCTATGGGTCGAGGATAGGCTTCCTATCTAGTTTTCTTATAAACCGACAAGCAGGGTCGTTTATAGTCAGATTCACGAGACTATATCGTGCACACTCTTTCCGGAATAATGGCCATACTGGAGAATTGCTCGCTGTACGTATCCACTGGGATGCGTTTCAAGAGACAAAAGGATATCATCCAATGATTCTTTATTCAAGCCATCCCTAATGAATTAAATCTTATCTTCCCTGACACCATTCCAAAAAAAGTACATGGGTCTTTAACACATTTCATTCTAGCACACTTATGACACGAAACTGGAAGCCGTCGAGCTCTTCGTTTTCTTGAATAGTTTCCTTTACCACAACCAGGCATGTAACCAATAAATTTCGGAGGTACCTCACCTGCCAATCTAACCTTGGCTTCGATTAACCAACGGATGTCAGCAGGGATGCTGTTCCTCATAATCAATCGCATGCGTTCAGACCGAGCTTTGTAAATCGTGAGGAGAGCATTCTGAGGGAGTGAAGGAAATCGTTTGTGAAGCTTTGTAAGAATTGTGTTTCTGTTCATACCTTCGCCTCAGAATATCAGTTATTTTGGGAAACTGAAGTAACTAACTTTAAATGTCACGGAGTACCTTTATCCGCCACTTAACCGGGGTAACAAATTAAAGCACACAAAGAAAATTAACTCTGCAAAATCAAAACGAAGTGAAAGCAAACAAAACAACAAAAAGAAAACACACTAAAACTTACATCCGTCCTCTTATTGCATTAACCTCAAGTTGTAATTGGAAGTTATAAATACCGCTTTCTATTTCCCAAAGTTATTGTTCAAGATCCTCAACGAGGGCTACTAATTACGGAGGTCGTCGTTCCCGAATGGGATGTGATTTATAACTTTGTATCGGGCCTCTTAAGTGATATTTCACACGTAAAAGGCTTTTAAGATGCCGAAGGTAATCTGCCTAATTGAAGAACGCATAATCAAAAATGAGAAAAGAAAACACAATTATTTAAGCAAACACACTTATTCAAACATAAATAATTTTGATCGGCAAAAGAAATGTCAAAAAGGTAAATTGCTTAAAAGAAAAGAAAAATCTCATCTCAAATTTGGTGGGTCCCTAAATTGATTTCGGTGTCCTCTGCATGTGGTTGGTACTCTAGATATGGCTTTAATCTTTGACCATTTACTTTAAAAGTAACACCATTCTTTAGATCCTTAATTTCAATTGCTCCATGTGGCAAAATAGTGTGAACAATAAACAGGCCGGACCATCGAGAGCGTGACTTACCAGGGAAAAAATCGACAAGAATTGAATAAAAATACTTTACGACACTGGGGCAAAAGATTTTCTCGTGATTCGTTTATCATGAAATATTTTCAACCGCTTCTTGTAGTCTTTAGCTTTTCCATATTTACGAGTCTTCGATGTTTTGCCATCTGTAATCTCTTGTCCGAACTAGAGATGATGCCTTCATTTTCTGTTTATCGTCATAGGATAATGAAATGATTTACGGCAATGTATTTTTTTCTCCCATGAATGTATGTTCCAAAGTGTCTTGTGACATTCAACCTGAAGCTTTGGTGGTGATTCGATGATAGGATAGGATTTTCTCCTGATGGTGTTAGTTGCTCAATTCTTGACTTCCATTTATGAGTGTCCATGGATGGTGCTGAATCAAGTAAGGCATTGACCTCATCAATAGATCTGTCAACATCAAAATCCAAACCAAAGTGAGTTAAACATATTTGTAAAGGATCATCACTATGGTTAAAAGACAAAGTATGATAAGTTAATTCTTCTATTAGATCCACATCAACAATTCCATCATTTCCATCACTAGGGTTTTTGGCAATGTTGAATATATTCAGCTCCGTAGTCATGTTGCCAAAGGACAACTATATATTTCCAGTCCTGCACTGAATATGAGCATCAGCAGTTGCCAAGAAAGGTCGGCCTAGGATAATGGGGATGTGCTTCTTCGAATCCTGCACCGGCCGAGTGTCAATCACAATGAAATCAACAGGAAAATAAAACTTATCTACCTGGATGAGCACGTCCTCCACAATACCGCGAGGTATTTTCATGGACCGGACCGTAAGTCAGTAACACCTTTTGGGGTTGGGTGTAATACTCTTAATCCAAGTTCCTCAAATACAGAAAAAGGTAAAATATTCACGCTAGCTCCTAAGTCCAACAAAGCATTCTCAAATGTATGGTTTCCTATACTACATGAGATAGTGGGGGAACCTGGGTCTTTGTATTTTGGAGGAATCTTGTTTTGGAGTATAGAACTAATATTTTCCGTTAAAAAGGCCTTCTCTTGAACATGAATATTTATCTTTTTAGTGCAAAGGTCTTTAAGAAACTTAGCATAAGAGGGCACTTGTTTTATAACTTCAAGCAAAGGAATGTTAACACTTACCTGTTTTAAGATTTCAAAGATCTCACCTTGGAATTCCCTTTCTTTGCTTTCGCTAACCTCTGAGGGAATGGAGCTTTGGGAACATATTCCCGTATGCTGCTTTCTTCTTTCTCCTTCGATGAAGAGTCTTCAGCATCTACAGGTGCATCTTGAGTCGTTTTTGTCACAGGCATTTCTACTTTGTTGTCGACTTCTTTTTCTTTTCGCAAGGTCATGACAGCTTTAACCTCTTCATGCTGCTGAGGTGAACTTACTTCATGCATTCCTTTAGGATTAGGCACTGGCTGGCTTGGGAATTTTCCCTTCTCGATGGTCATTGCCAAGTTTTGAACTGATGAGGCAAGTTGACCTACCATTTTTTCGAGATTCGAGATTGATTGGGCTTGTGAGTTGAATCCAGCTCTCATCTCGCTCTGCAACTCATCAATGGTGCGATTTTATTGTTCTATTGCGGAGTGAGTCTAATTTTGAGACCTTTAATTGCCTCTTCCCATGGTTTGGGTTGTGAATAGTTCTGGTTACGATTATATGGTCTAAATGGTGGTGAGAGGCTTGAGGAGTAGGAGGAATTGGTTGCATTGGAGCTACAATTCTTTGTGTTGTTTTGTTGGAATCCTTGAGACCATGAAAAATTTGGATGGTCTCTCCATCCAGGGTTATATGTCTTTGGAGTAAGGGTTGTAATTCGATTGTTTTCCCATCATATTTATGGCATTGGCTTGGTGCGGGTATGAATCTTGGTCAAATTGGTTGGAGGCATGTGGCTCAATTGTTTTTCTTGTCGTTAATGATGCTATTTGGTGAGAAAGCCCTTCAACCATTTCTTTGACTTCCTTGATTTCTCGATCTTGACTCGCCCATGTGAACCTCATTTACTCCTTTGACTTTTCTTACATTTCTGAATAATAAAACCCATTTGTTGAGAATTATCCGCTTGGAGTTGGAAGAAATCCCAAATCTACGATGCACTTTTCGACATTAACTCTCCTCTACTTGTTGCCATTAGCCATTCTTGCACATGTGGCAATAATCCCTCCAAAAAGTATTGGCATTGGTGCCACTTCTCGTACCCATGATGTGGACACTTCAAGAGTAGCCCATTGAATCGCTCCCATGCTTCAAAAAACTGCTCGTCTTCTCTTTGGGTGAATTTCGAGATTTCCCTGCGAATAGCATTGGTTTTATGCACTGCGAAGTATTTATTTAAAAATTTAGTAACCATTTGTTCCCATGAAGTAAAGCTATTAGCAGGCATTGTGTTAAACAATGAACGAGCTCTATCTATAAAAGAAAATGGAAACAGTCTAAGTTTAACATCATCATACGAAAAATTTTCATATTTAAATGTTTGACAAACAGCATGAAAATCATTCAAATGGTTATATGGGTCTTCATTTTCTAGGCCATAGAATGTTGGGAGACAATTTAGCACACTAGGTTTTAATTCAAAACTCCTAGCGACTACATTTGGGTATCTTATGCATGATGTGCTCAAATTAGCTAAGGGACTGAAGTAGTCCTTAAATGGCCTCTCTTGTGGTCTTTGGTGGTTGTTGTTCTTTGCAAATCCATTTCGATTTTATTTTTAATTGCAACGTGTTTGTGTGTGCGAAGTGTTTTTTCTAGTTCAAGGTCTATAGGCTCAAGATTGGGAGTTTGTGACCTTCGACCATGCATGCAAAGAACACACAAAAAAAATGAAAACAAAATAAAATAAATAGACTAAAATAAGAATAAAACTAATAAAAATAAAGAGAAAGGAGAAATTAAGTTATTAAACTTATCATTTATTTGTTACAATCTTACTATAAAAACACACCCAATTGCTATTCTTGTACAAAAAGAAAGAAAAGGAATACGTGAAGTAAAATAAATTAACGTAAAATAAATTAAATGAAATTAAAATAAATTAATAGGCAGTGGAATCGGCCAAGTAAAATATAAAAATAAGTAAGATAAACAAAAAAAATTAAAATAAATTAACGGGGGGTGGAACCGGCCAAATTAACAAGATAAAAAATAATTACAAAGAAAAATAACATGAAAATTAAATTACGAAATTTAAATAACAAAAAAAATTACAAGAAAATAATTACATAAAAGTTATTTACACAAGAAAATAGCTCTACGAATTAAAATGACTTACCTCCCCGGCAACGGCGCCAAAAACTTGTTGTGCAAATTTTAATGTACTCGCAAGCGCACGAATTTATTGTAATATAGACCAATGGTGACGGGTGTCGATCCCACGAGGAGGTGGATTTTAATTTGGTGTAGGGTTAATTTTCTAATTGGGTAACTTGGATTTGTTGTGGAGATGATTTGAAATATTATAAAATTTAAATTAAAATGGCGGAATTAAATTGGAGATTAAACTATGTGAATAAAGTGTTTGGGTATACGGATCTGCATCAACATGCACCAAGGGCTTAATATTCCTTATTATTGCCAATTAAATCATGAGGGGGGTTTCCACTCCTCATGAGCCACACTCTAATAAATATGGTATCAAGCACTTATCGTGCCAGACAATAATAATCTTGTACTAGGGAGACGGTAGCACCGGTACAAAATCTAGACAAGATTATTACTATCTGTCGACGAAAAGTCAAAACAGCCACATAAATTAGAGGGGCGAAGAAAGTAAATTTACCAAATTAGCCCATGGAACATGTTGAGACTTCACCTTCAACCCAAGCTTGAAAGAAAATTAGCTACTCATTATTTGAACTAGGAGTAAAATGGGTATTATATTAAAATACGTAGAAATACAAGAAGGAGAGCGAATTTTACAAAACTAAGCTCAAAAATGGATTCAGGGGTATCAAATTAGGGGGGGAGCCCTCCTTTTATAGATACAATGAGTAAATCATGGCCATTGGATAAAATCAATTCGGACGCTCATGATTGCGCCACGTGGCAAGCTCTGATTGCATTGAACACATCATCAGCGACTGTGATTCAGTGTGTCGCATGTAACTTAAGACAATTTTCGATCCCAATGATTTGCTGCCACATCATCGGTCAACGTCAAAGTCAACCAATCTTGATCAAGTGCATTGCTTCTATTGTAAGCTCATTTTTTCGGTCCAATAATACACTGCCACATCATCAGTCAATGCCACATAAGCAGTCAACGCCACATCATTCGTCCAATCAAATGCTGCCATGTCACCGGTCAATGACACGTCATCGGTTAATGCCATGTCATCGTACGTATGTGTGAATAGTGCCGTATATGAACAGTGACGCATAGGTGAACAGTACCGTATACGTGAACAGTGCTGTATACATGAACAGTAATATTTTTCTTTTTATGCCCCTCCTAAGGTTTTCTACTGTCCTGAGTTCAAAAATGTTGTTCGTTTTACTGTCCGATGTTTCATTAATTGTGAAATGGCTAGAATTTCCCTGAAATACATAAAATACTTAAATTATAATAACACACAAACAATTAAAGTGCAAGTGACTTAAATACATAAAAGTAGGGATGTTAATGAGATTTGAAGTGTAACATGATGATTTTATCCTATATAAATACACACTTTCTAGCACTCAACAGGCAACTTATGGTGGTCAGGTGGCATTTTGCGGAGGAGATTACCATGAAGATTAGTAATGGTGATAGTAGGGTTTTGGTCGGCAAAGGTTGGGGATTCTTGTAGTGATTGTGATCGACGTGATAAGGTGGTTGAACTGGGGTCGGTTGAGAGGTGGAGCCGTGGGTTTAGGATACTTTCATGTGGTAGTTGCAGGTGGCGATTGAGAGCATGATGGGCCCGGGTTTGGTCAGCAGTGGTTGGTGAGTTTGATGGTTGCATGGCTTGGTGGTGATGGTGGCTGAATTGTAGGGCAGTAGGGGCGGTAGCTAGGGTTTTTAATTTGGAATTTTCTAATTTTTTTATTTTTATTTTTTGGATAAACAATGATGGAGGATTTGGGTGGTTTGTCCTAGATGGATATGGTTGCTAGGAAAGTCGTGCGACTGGCATAGATCTACTTCGATACTAACTAATAGAGCGGGATAGTGGAAGTGAGTTGATAGAATAGATATAAATTAGATTTCATTTTAGTACCAAACCAAGCCAACGTGATTAGGTTACGCTTTAATGGAAGGGTGATTAGATCTTGTTCTAATCAAACGACTCAATGCGATTTTTAACCATGCTTTAAGCGAGATTAGACGACTCTCTAATCCAAATAACTCTACAAGAGAGCTTTTTGATAGATAATCTTAAAGGGAGTTATAAAAGAAGGTTATTTTATTAATTAAAGAGTATGAAAACAATAATTGACATGACTCAAAAGTGTTTGATTTACTCCCAAATATAAATTTGTCTAGTTATAATATAGCCCAGTGAGTCTAGGGTCGAAGCATAAGAAATTTTAAAATCTAGTAGTCAATTATTAAATAAAAATAAATTAATGATCTAAAAAGTGCTAAGGTTACGGGATCCACTCTTGGCATTCAAATTATGGTCAAAATATTCTCTCATACTTATATTTTGTATTTCATCTACTAGTTAATTATTATGCCATTTAATTTTTAACTCATATTTATATTTTGTATTTCATCTACTAGTTAAATATTATGCCATTTAATTTTTAACTAATCATTTTTATAGATAAATATTTATGATGTGCTACAACTATATTGGAGTGTCGACATAATGTCAAAATACCATATACATCCCAAGAGATCTAGATCTATAAATTAATATGACATAAAAATAATCAGTAAATAAAATAAACTTTAAACTTACTTGAGAGATAAATTAATTTCATAATTTGAATCCTTGAGTTTCACCTTTCACCTTAGCTTAGTAAATTAGCCACTCATATTGAAAGAGAATACACATTGTATTTGATCGATTTCTGAAATATATTACAAGAAAATTTAGAGAACAAAGAAAATAGATAAGAGAAAGTTCAAAGCTCTCCTCCTTTTCCTCTTTGCCTCTGCCTCTTTCTCTTTTTTCTCCTCCCTTTCTCTTCTCTCACTTCCTCTTTTTATAGGCAGCTTCAACCTCACTTATTCGTTATTGTTATATTATATTTTCATTATTATTATTATTATTATTATTATTATTATTATTATTATTGTATAATGGTGGCTGCTGGCTCGCCACCACCACTCACTTTTGTTGACTTTTTTAATTTTTTATTATTATTATATTATTTTATTATGAGTCAGCTGTATTTCTTTTGTCCTCTGTTTTTTAGCTCCTATTCCACTTCATTCTCAAAATATACCTACAATAACAAAATATAATAATTAAGATAAAATTTAACATAATAAAATATATATATATATAAAATTACATTTGGGAAGCATTATGATAAAATATGAGTTATGAGCACTAAGGTGGGCAAAATAAACGACCCGACCCGACTTGACTCAACACGAAAAAAATTGAGATAGGATCGGATCGGATTGAAGGTGTTATCCAATTGGGTGAAATTTTCCCAACCCGATCAGGTCGTGATCGGATCGGATGAAACCTGATCCGATCCGAAAACTCGATCGGGTTGGCTTTAAAACAAAAAAAAAAAAAAGAAATTGAAATACAAGAAAAAAGTAAAGCCCACAGGCCCTGACCTCATATCACACACCACACACATATACGGTACACACTCCAAAAAAAATAAAAAAAAAAAAAGAAATTGAAATAAAATACACCACACACCATATGTACACGACACACACTCACAATTCATAGTTGCCTCACCCTTAACTCCTCATTCCTCAAGTCAAAGCAAAAACCAAAAAATAAAAACACACACACAGTAGTAGTCAACCAACGAGCAACATGACCTCCCTTCCCTCAACTTCTTATCTCACACTCAAGAAGACAAGGGAGCAGTGAAACACACATACAAACACGAGTCTCGGTCTTTACTCTTCATAGTGTTCACGCTCACGGTTTGACACACACATCGAAAAACAAAGCGGCAAGCGACCACCAAACAGTGATGGTGGATCTGCTGCTTTCTGTGAGGATCGCGACCAGATCTGTTGCTACGTCCACGAATATGCTTCTCCACGCCTCCACTATCACCAAGTTCCACCTCCATTCGAACTTAGCAAGCAAAGACAATCCCAATTTCCCCTTTTGAAGCTTCACCATAAAGCCTCCCATGGTATATTCTATATAGTTGTAATGTGTAATATATTATATATTATATGTTAAATTGTTAACTAGTAATTGTTAATAATCTGTATTGTTAACTTTTAATATAAATCAAGAAAATTTGTGTGTTGTATTTTTTTTGGTTAATTTTTAAGCGTTAATAATTGATTTTTTTTTGCAAGGAAATCAATCCGATCCAACTGAATATTCGGATCAGATCGGATCAAGTTGATGAGTTGAGATGGAATTCGGATGAATTTTTTATTAACCCGATCAACCGAGAAATTCGATCGGGTTGTTCGAATCCAATTTTGCCCAGCCCTAATGAGCACATTAATTAATACTACAAGTGATAAATGATAATTTAAATCTTTATAAAATATACATTTTCTAGTGTTAATCAATAACAAGATCACCCTATTTAGTAGAGTAAACTTACTTTTCTAAGTTAACTTAAAAAGAGAAACTGAATCGGTAGGATACATACGATAATTAACTCTAATCAAAATAGAAAATATCAAAAGATCTAAAATAATAAAATTCTAAAATAACGTCTTACATTAGGGGATAAATTTGGAAGGATATTTTCAGACCAATAATTGAAGAACATGTGAAAAATTATAATGACAAAATAAGCACAATACTTGGAGTAATATAAAGATGTCATTCGAACGAATTTACTATATTGGATGCGCTTGAAAATCAATGGCTAAAGTTAGATACTTTAAGATAATTACGGGAAAGAATAACTATAGTACAAAAGGTATATTATGTCCTTTTTTCTCGAATATAATACATAGCCCTAACAATATCTTCTTCTTTTGACCTAAGCATAACATTTAGCTCTAAATTTTATGCACTCTCCTTACCACTAACCTCCACTATATAAACGTCTTATTCACCCATATTTGAGGGCTCTCACTTTCTCTCAATTTTTAGATCGTCGCCCACTTCTCCATTTTTGGAGGTAGTTTCTATTTTCCATCTTCACCATCTTCTCCATCATATTATCGCTCTTCATATCTTTATACGTCATCGTGATATTTATCAATGCCAAATATCTCTATATAACTATCTTGCTTGTATTATTCATCTTGGATAATGCAAAATCTCATTTACTCTCTCATTTATATAGAGGATTAGTAATGATTTGCTCCTATTAACATAGGTCAAAGGCCGAATCAAGTAAACATTTTGTATTTTTTATATTTATGTCTATTTTATGATATTTTCAATTTGAGGTCAATATAATGTTTCACATATGAGCTTACCTGAGCTACCCTAGTTACATTAAGTATTTTGTGAGACCATCTAAGCTATCCCCCAAGCTCACCTAAGCTACCCCTAAGCTCAAATATGCTCTCGATATCAACTCCCTAAATTAACTCCCACGAGCTCCAAGAAGCTCTCCTTATTGTTCCCCATATGACCACCTCAGCTCACCATGCAGATAATTTTAGCTCACCACTTAATGTACCTCAGTTATACTATCGGCACAAACATTATAAAAATACTTAAACATAAGCTCTCCTCAAATATAAATTTATTTGTTTGAATCAGATTTGAACTAGATCCAATGAGAACCACCCGATTAGTTCAATCAGATCCTAGTGATAATCTGGCAAAAACAAATCCCATGATAACTTGTTTACGTTCTTGACCTCAAAAGTTTGTCCCAAAAAATCATCCCAACCACAAAACAACCATTTTTTCCCTTTTTAATTTTAAGTTTCAACTTTAATAGGCTACCCAATTATGACAACTACATCTTTTGTGGGCACGGGAGATATTGTAACTAAACAATCTTTTTAGAATTCTAAAATGATTACAACTTCCTCTATAGTTTGCAGACTCATGGATGACATGGTGTTCCACAAAGTAATTAATAAAACCATCATTTTCCAACAATTAATGGTGGGATATTTTCTTTTTAACCAATATATATGTGAGGGTTTATAATAATTGTATCATTGTGTCAATAATATTATAATTATTTAATTTATTATTAACTTATTAAGAATTTGTCTAGTTGGTATTTAATCCTCTTATGGCAAAGGCCAACTTATCTAATTCCAAATCTAAAGCTTCTTTATTTCTTGTTTCTTTTCCAGTACCAACGAAAAGTTCTAGGGCACCCACCTATGAGAAGAGCCAAGCCACTTATGTTGCGGCAAACATTATACTTTAGAAAGTTAGTGAAGTTAAGGACCGTATGTGTTAGTGAAGTTAGTGAAGTTAAGTCGAGTGACAACTTAATGATGTAAATCATGTGGATCACTTAGTGATATTCTTGGAGGGAACAGAAGTAGAATGGCGTGCAAGATGAATTGCATACCAAAGAGTTCCAATTTAAGACGATTACTTAATGTATCATAGGGGCGGCTTTAGCACTAGAACAACTTGGCGGTCGCTTAGGGCCCAGGTTTTAGAAAGAGCATAACTTTTGTGCATTTATTTATTAATACACTAGTTAATAATTATTATTCAAAAATTTCATTTTTTTTTTATGTTTAGTGTTGAGTGCTGGAGAATGTAATTTAAAAATCATCATTTTGTATTCCAACTCTCACTAATATCTCTACTTTTATGTATTTAAGTCTCTTCTACTTTAATTGTATGTGTTTTATTATAATTTAGGTATTTTATGTATTTCAGGGGCATTTTAATTATTTTACAATTAACGAGAGATCAAACAACAAAACATATAACATTTTTTAGCTCGGAACAGCTGAAAACCTTAGGAGGAGTATAAAGGGGTATACGGTATGATTACGTATGTGGTATTGTTCACATATACGGTATGTTGATGTGGCATTGACCGCTGGTGTTGCATTGACTGATGATGTGGAAGCATCCAATTGGACCAAAAACGCTGACTTGGCATTGACCGATGATGTGGCATTAACTAATGATACTATTGGACCAAAAAATGAGCTTATGATACATGCGAAGCAACTGATCAATGTTAGTTGACCGATGACGTGGCAGTATATTATTAGACTGAAGAATGGGCTTAAGTTACATGTAGCACACCAAATCAAAGCCTTTGATGACATGTTCCAGCTAAACAGAGCTTGCCACGTGGCACAATCTTGTGCATCTGAATTGTTTTCATCCAATGACCATGATTTACCCATTGTATCTATAAATATAGGACTCCTCTCCTCCCTAATTTGATAGCTCTAAATCTAAATTTGAGCTCCATTTTATCTAATTCCCTCTCTGCCTTGTATTTTCTACGTATTTCAATAAAATTTTAATTTTACCCTAGTTCAATTATAAGTATCTAATTTAATTTCAAGCTTGGGTTAAAGATAAAGCCTTAACATGTTCCATGGGCTTAATTTGGCAAGTTTATTTTTTCTCCCTCTTTGATTTATGTGGTTGTTTTGACTCATCGTTGATAGACAGTGCATCTTGTCTAGGTATGCCTTTGGATATATACGCTCCATCTTGTTCGACTTGTGCTCTATTTTCTCTAACCGAGTGGTCAAATGTGGTACGAAGTAGAAGGAATAGTTAGTGGGGCAGCAATATCGTCATCAAACTCGTCATCGGAGGTAACACCACTCCTAGCATAAAGCTTCTTTGGAAGTTGAGTGGGTCTGGCTCGATGGCGAAATCTCCCCTCCTTGAATTCGACCACAACTGTTTTTTCAAACAAAGTTATATCCAAAATTTCCTTTTTACAAGCGGGATGCAAATCATGATCGTCGGGATCAAGCACACATAAGTTCATAGCTAACGGAGTATTGTATGGACCAAGAAATAAAGTCCTATACCTTTCAAGCACATTCAGAAATTGATCTGTTAACCAAAAACCTAAATTAGGCCTCACATCATTTAACATGCACCGAGATAAAATAAAACTCGTTTTAGAGAAAACCCAGAATTATCTTTCTTTCCTAAAAAATTATATGCTATGAACCGTTGCACACATTTCAAAACAAGATCATGTAAGAAAGAACTCTTTGATTTACTCGGGTCATAGGCATTGTGATCCAATGATAACTCACGCCAAAGACCATAAGGATTAAATTCTTTGCTAAAGTCACAAGTTGTCCCTAAATATGTGATTAGTGTTAAAAATTGGATGTTTATCTAGTGATTAAATGGTATTTTGTGCTTATGCTATAATTTATATTTGTAATTATGTAATATATTATGAATATCTAATTATGATTTTAAATATTTGATATTATGTATTTTTGTGTGTTTATTAGGTAAAATAATGCTTTGATGCAATTTGAGGCTCCAAATAGATAAACGGAGGTCAAATTTGGATTAGGAGGTCCGAAAACCTTAGGAGACACATAAAGGGTCATATGTACTATTCATGTATACGATACTATTCACATGTACGGTCTTGTTCAAGTATACGACACCGTTCACATATACGGTATCGACGTGGCATTGATCGATGATGTGGCAGCATACTATTGGATAAAAAAAGAATGAGCTTACCATAGATATGAGTGTCTTGGATAGTTGTCAACTTTGACCAAATCTCAACTGTTCATAATTCAATGGCTACGATCGTGCCACGTGGCTATGGTTGGTTAGTTAGGTTGGAGGATCCGAGCCTTTGTATTCGGGTTTACCCGATCCGCCCATTAACCAGTCAAATCTCAACCGTTCTTTGACTAAATCAGACGCTTCAAATGATGCCACTTGTCATGTTGACTTTTGAAGTTTGACCAGCCTTCGAGATCTTGATCTAGTGGTTGTGTGGAGTGCATGCATAAAGCTTATGATGGACCGCAAACACTTTGGATTATGAAGCAATTTTCCTATAAATATAGCCTCATTTTCATGTATGAAGAGAGCCATTCTCCAATTTTTCTCCTAAATTCTCTGTAATCTATATTTATAAAATTTCAATTGTGTTTTTAATATTTTTGGTAATTATTTTAATAAATAAATATAGTTTTATTTTCAATTTTATTTCTTTTAATTATGTATAATTTAGTTTTAATACTTATTTTTATTTCAATTATGTCTAACTAAATAATTATAGTTAGGTTAAGGTGAAACTCTTAGAAAATAAATATGATTTAATCAAATTCTATTTTTAATTATATTAATTAAATGATTTTCTATTTAATTCTACCCATATTTTATAATTTGGAATTTTGATTTATTGTAGACAAACAATGGAGTTTGGCACAATAAATTCTTAATATCTTAGTATAAACTATGGCAAAATTGTATTTTGACTTATTGTAGAAAAATTAAATTTTGGCACATTAAGTACTTAATCTATGATAAAATTAATTGGAAAATAATGATAATTTACATAATTAATCTTTTGAGCAAATAAAAATATGATAAAAAGAATTTGTTAGATTGTGTTTAATACTAAGAGTGGATCCAAACCCTAACTAATATAATTCCATATTTTCACTTAAATTAATTTACATATATTTTAATTTTATTTTCTTTTCTCAGAAAAATTAAAATAAATAAATTTAAATCTTTTCTCTGTGGTTCGACCTAGGACTTACCGGGTTATATTATAACAAGACACTCTTATACTTGGGAGTAATATACTTTTGAGTCGTGTCAAGTTTTTGGCGCCGTTGCCGGAGAAAGGTATTTATTTTTCTTATTTTCGTTTTTCCTTTCATTTCCTAGAATTTTTTTTCCTTAAATACTCTTCTACCCACAAAACTTTTCAGAATCTTCACTTTCATCCCACATGGCTTTGTTCTAAACTTCTACAAATTGCAGTGCAACCATAAAATTATAAAGAATTTTACGAATCGGTCCCTAGACGAAATTTCTCATAATAATTAAACTTGGACTTAAATCTTGGACATAATTTAGACTAAACAAACTAATTATTAACTCCTAACTTTCTAACTTCTTTCAATTTCAACAATTTAATTTTTGCATTTTTTTTGCTTTAATTTATGTTAGTAGTTTAAAAGGTCGGTTCACCACCCGAAACTGTTAAGTTTAATTTTAAGTATTTTTTTTTTTGCAATTAGTTTAAGGGGTCGATTCACTGCCCGAAACTGTTAATTTTAATTTTCAGTATTTTTTTTTGTAATTAGTTTAAAGGGTCGGTTCACCGTCCAAAGCTCGTTAATTTTAATTTTTTTGTAATTAGTATTTTTTTATTTAGTATTTTTAATTTGTGTAATTTTCATTTAGCTCTTGTGTTATCTGTTTGTGTAAAATTTTTGTAATATATTTTCACACACACACATCATCATCATTGTATGAGACATTGGTCTCGAGCTTCAAGTGGTAGATTAATTCATAAATCTCAAACACCGCCATCAATCATGGAAGAGATCCACGAAGAGAACATTAAGGTCAAATTAATCCTCAAATTGATCAAGAAGACAATCACTCTCAACAAGATGCAAGTGATCAAACTTAACCAAGAACATTGAGAGACTACATGAATCTGACTAGAACTGGAGCACCCTCATGTATTGTATTTCCTCCTGAAGCATCTCGATTCAACTTCAAACCAGGTATTATCCAACTTTTACTAACTTTTCATGGTTTAGAATCCGAGAATCCATACTTGCATTTAAGAGACTTCGAGGAAGTTTGTAATACATAAACAGACCAAAATTGTAGCATAAACATAATCAAATTAAAGCTTTTTCCTTTTTCATTAAAAGATAAAGTTAAAACTTGGCTACAAAATCTTAGATCTGTATCAATAATAACTTGGAATAACATGTAAGAATAGTTTTTGAAAAAATTCTTTCCATCTCATAGAACCAATTCATTTAAAAGGCAAATCACTTCTTTCACTCAAAAAAATGGAGAAACATTATACCAATGTTGGGATAGGTTTAAAGACTTGCTTAATGTATGTCCACACCATGGTTTTGAAACTTAGCGATTGGTCACTTATTTCTACGAGGGCTTAATACCCCAAAGTAGACAAGTTGTTGAAATGATGTGTAATGGTGAATTTAAGGATAAAAATCCTGAAGATGCACTAGATTACCTTGACCAATTAGCTGAAAATGCATAATATTGGGATGCTGTTGGAACTTTTGAATTGTCAAATAAGCCACAACCATCTCCATCTAGTGGAGGAATCCATAATCTTAAGGAAGATCATGATTTACAAGCAAAATTTGCATCCCTAGTTAGGAAGGTTGAAGCCTTAGAACATAAAAAGAGTGATCAAGTAAAATCTGTTCAATTGCATGTAATGTTTGTAGTTCTAATGACCATTCACTCAAGATCCCACTTTACCTACACTTAAAGAATGTCTCCATGATCAAGGTAATGCCATTAACAATTTTAATAAGGCAAACCCATATTCACAGACTTATAATCCTGGTTGGAAAAATCATCCGAATTTTAGTTGGAGGAATAATAATAATGCACAATCTTCACAAGCACCCCCTCCATAAAATTTTCAAAATCAGCCTTATGCACCATATGTTCCACCACCATGGAAAAATTTGGAAGACACAATGCATACATTCATTAGAAAGCAAGATGTTATTAACAATCAAAATGCACAAACTTTTTCTGATTTGAAAGATACTCTTGCTAAAATTTCTTTTGCACTCACAATTCAAGAGAAAGGTAAATTTCCAGCTCAACCACAACCAAATCCTAAAAATCAACAAAATCTACCCATCGACGAAGTCAAGACAGTTATAACTCTTCGTAGTGGTAAGGTTGTTGACAGACCTATTCCTAAGCCTTGTGAAGACAAAGATGATGAAAATTCAAAGGGTAAGGAAGGTTTAAATAAACTTACACCTAGTGAAGAAATAACTATTGTTCCACCCGAACTACCATTTCCGTACGCATTGAATAAACCAAAGAAATCAAACCACTCTTTTGAAATTTATGAAATTTTTAAGCAAGTGAAAGTTAACATTCCTCTGTTGGATGCTATTAAGCGAGATACCTTCATATGCCAAATTTTTGAAAGACTTATGCCTTTGTCAAGAGGAAATTGAAGTTAAGAAAGAAAAGTCTACTAGTAATATCACAAGAGGAAATTGAAGGTAAGACTTATTTTCTTAAGTACCATTCTATCTACTAGTAATTCATTGAAATATAAAGATCCTGGTTGTCCTACTATTTCTTGTATTATTGGTGATCACCGAATTGAACATGCTTTACTAGAACTTGGTGCTAATGTTAATTTGCTTCCATATTCGGTTTATCTTCAACTTAATCTTGGTAAGTTAAAATCAATCGAAACTACACTTTTGCTTGCCGATAGATCAGTTAAAGTACCAAAACGAATAGTGGAAGATGTTTTATACAAGTTGATAAATTCATATATCCTGTGGATTTTATTGTCTTGGAAAGCGAACCTGTTGTGAATAATTACAAACTAATTCCTTTAATTTCGGGCCGACCATTTTTAGCAATCGCTAATGCTTTGATTAATTGTAGGAATGGTTTAATGAAATTGTCCTTTTGAAATATGACTTTGGAATTGAATGTTTTCAACATGGGTAGGCAACCTAATGAAGAAAATGAGAATGATGATGATATTGATGAACAAAAGGAATTGCTTGAGTCTTGTATAGAGGAAAATATTCAAAAAGGGGATTTTTCGAACTTATTGATATTTGCTTGATTAATTCAATTGATTCAAATAAGCAACTTGAACTTGATACTTTTAATATAAATTTGTTGCTTGATTCTATACAGACTTTACACAATCATGATGAAGACTCAAAATTTGAAGAGCTTGGAATCGTTGAAAAACGAGAACAACAAGAAGCACCTAAACTGGAATTGAAACCTTTGCGAGAAGAATTGAAGTATGCTTTTCTTGGAGAAGAACAAACTTATCCTATTGTGATTTCTTCTACTCTAACAAGCGACCATGAAGGTAACTATCTCGTTCTTAAAAAGCATAAAAATGAAATTGAATGGACTTTAAATGATATCAAAGGCATTAATCCCTTAATTTGCACACATAGAATTAATTTGGAAGAAAATGCTAAAACATGTCAACAACCTCAAAGAAGATTAAACCCACACATGAAAGAAGTAGTAAAAAGAAGTTTTTAAATTGCTTGATATGGGAATTATCTACCCTATCTCTCGATAGTAAGTGGGTAAGCCCTATACAAGTAGTGCCTAAAAAATCTGGAACCACTGTTGTTAAAAATGAAAATGGTGAGTTAATTCCAACACGAATTACATCTAGTTGGCGCATGTGTATTGATTACAAAAAATTAAATGAAGCCACTAGAAAAGATCATTTTCCTTTGCCATTTCTTGACCAAATCTTAGAAAGAGTAGCTGGACATTCTCACTATTGCTTTTTTGATGGCTACTCTGGCTATTATCAAATTCCTATAGCACTTGAGGACTAAGAAAAGACCACATTTACATGTCCCTTTGGAACATTTGCATTTAAAAGGATGCCATTTGGACTTTGTAATGCTCCTGTAACATTTCAAAGATGTATTTTAAGCATTTTTTGTGATATGGTTGAACATTGTTTAGAGGCCTTTATGGATGATTTGACTATATTTGGGAATTCTTTTGATAATTGCATTGATAATTTGGAAAAGGTTTTGAAAAGATGTATTGAAAAGGAACTTGCTTTGAATTGGGAAAAATGTCATTACATGGTTACTTCTGAAATTTTTTTGGGTCATATTGTGTCTATTAAAGGAATTGAAGTTGACAAAGCAAAAATTGAAGTCATTTATAAATTGCTACAACAAAAAACAATTAGAGATGTGCGATCTTTTTTAGGACATGCATGATTTTATAGGAGGTTTATAAAAAATTTTAGTGTCATCTCTAAACCACTTTGTAACCTCTTATTAAAAGATGCACCATTTGAATGGACTGATAATTGCAAAAATTCTTTTGAGAAAATAATTTGTCTTTTAACCTCTGCACCTATTATGCAATTTCCTGATTGGTCATTACCTTTTAAATTAATGTGTGATGCAATTATTTTTCTTTGTTAGTATTGTTTTAGGACAAAGAAAGGATGGTAAGCCCTTTGTGATTCATTACGCGAGTAAGACTTTGGATAGTGCTCAAATGAATTATTCTACAACTGAAAAAGAATTACTTGTTGTGGTATTTGCATTAAACAAATTTCGTTTATATTTGCTTGGTTCTAAATCTGTTGTTTTTACTGACCACTGACTCTTTGTGAGATATTTGATGACTAAACAGGATGCCAAGCCAAGACTAATTCATTGAATTTTGTTACTCCAAGAATTTGACCTTACCATCAGAAGATAAAAAGGGTGTCGAAAATGTCGTTGCTGATTATTTATCAAGACTTACACTGAATTCTGCATTGACATAACACCCATCAATGATTCTTTTCCAGTTGAATTTTTATTTTATGTTGCTTCAATGCCATGGTATACAAATATTATTAATTTTCTTGTTACAGGTGAAATGCCTTTGCAATGGAACACTCAAGATAAGAAGAAATTTTTGGTTGAGGTAAAGAAATTTTATTTAGATGATCCTTACTTGTTCAAATATTGTCTTGATCAAAATTTTCAGCGATGTATTCCCAACAATGAGGTAAGTAGTGTCATTAATTTTTGTCATTCGGAAGCATGTGGTGGACATTTTTCTTCAAGAAAAATTGTGACTAAAATTTTGCAATGTGGATTTTATTGGCCCACCATATTTAAAGACACTATGAATTTTGTAACACTTGTGAAAACAGCCAAAAATTGTGATCAATTACTAAAAGAAACATGATGCCTTTAAATCCCATACTTGAAATAAGAATATTTGATTGTTGGGGAATTGATTTCATGGATCTGTTACCACTATCTTTCGGATTTGTTTACATATTGGTTGCAGTTGATTATGTCTCAAAATGGATTGAAGTAATTTCATGTCGAAATAATGATAACAAAACTAAGTGATGGGGGTAAACATTTTTGTAACAAGCCTTTTGAGTCATTAATGAAAAAATATGGCATCACACACAAAGTTGCTACCCCTTATCATCCTCAAACAAGTGGTCAAGTTGAATTAGCAAATAAGGAGATAAAACAAATTTTAGAAAAGACGGTTAACCCAAACTGAAAAGATTGGTCTCTTAGACTTATTGATGCACTTTGGGCCTACCGTACTGCATTTAAGATGTCTTTAGGAATGTCTCCTTATCGTCTAGTTTATGGAAAACCTTGTCACTTACCGGTTGAACTTGAGCATAAAGCGTTTTAGGCTGTTAAAACTTGTAATGAAAACCTTGATGATGCTTGTAAATTACGTAAGTTGCAATTGAATGAACTTGAGGAATTACGTAATGATGCATATGAAAATTCAAGAATTATAAAGGCAAGAAGCAAAGCTTTTCATGATAAAAGAATTTTTCGAAAAACATTTTTCGAAAAACATTTGAAATTGGTAAAAAAGTCTTACTTTATAATTCTCGTCTTCATTTGTTTCCAGGAAAGTTAAAGTCAAGGTGGAGTGGGCCATTTGTTGTGAAAAATGTGTATCCATATGGGGCTGTAGAAATTGAGAATCCAAATAACAGTGTCATATTTAAAGTTAATGGTCAGAGATTAAAACCATATCTGGAATACCAACCACATGAAGATGACACCGAAACCAATTTAAGTGACCCACTAAATCTTGATTAAATCTTTAATGGGTGACTTGAAATTTTTTTGTTTTACTGTTATTTTACCAATTGATTGTTTAATTGTTTCTTTTTATGTCTCGATTAATGTGCATCACACGTTTTCTTTAGCATTTAATATTTCTTGTTTAAGCATGTTTGTTTAATAATTGTATTCTCTCTCTACATTTCTAATTTATGTCATGAGTCCGTCAATAAGATAGCTCACCTTTAGGCACATTAAAAGCCTTCTGCATGTGAAATATCACTTAAGAGGCCTAATACGAAGTTGTAAATCACATCCCATTTGGGAACGACGACCACCAGAGTTAGTAGCCTACGTTGAGGATCTTGAACAACAACTTTGGAAAATAGAAGGTGGTACACATAACTTTTAATTACAACTTGAGGTTAACGCAATAAGAGGACGGATGTAAGTTTTATTTACTTATTTATTTTTAGTGTGTTTTCTTTTTGTTGTTTTGTTCACTTTCAGTTTGTTTTGATTTTGTAGTTTTGATTTTTATCCCTTTTGTTATTTTATTTACTATCTCGTATAAATGACGAATAACGGTACTCCGTGACTTCTTAAGTCAGTATTCTCAGTTTCCCACAATAACTGAAACCCCAAAACCAAACATGGAAGAAATACAACATAAACTATGTAAGCGTTTTCCTTCTCTCCCTTAAAATGCTCTTAAGAAAATTTACAATGCTCATTGTGAAAGACTGCGTCTGTTAATGCTCCATGGCATTCCCTCTAACATTCGTTGGTTAATTGAAGCAAAGGTCCGATTAGGAGGTGAATTTTTTGATCCATTTATATCTTACATGCTTGGTTTTGGTAAAAGTACATTCGCTAAAAATATAAAACGCCTAAACGACTTGGCTCGAATGTCAGAATCTGTGTAAGACTTGAATGCAAGCAAAAGATTTGTAATTCTTTTGGAATGGTTTCGATGCTTGTGAAGATAAAATTCAATTCGTTAAAGATGGCACGAGTAAAGAATCGTTAAATGATATCTTACGATCTCTTGAGACACATCGATTCGGATATGTGCAACGTGAAATTCATCGATTATGGCCACTATTCCAAAAAGAAAGAGCACGATTTAGTCTTGCGAATTTGACTCAAAAAGACCCCTTTTTGCCAGGTTTATAAGAAAATTGGATGGGTAGCCTATCCACGACCCATAGAGGCGTTAAAGCGATTCTTGGATGTAAAACTAGAGGAGATGTGAGCTACAATCAAAACTACTAGTAAATATCCTTTTCTTTTAAATCTTTCATCTTTGCATTATTGCTTTTAATGATTTGATTTTATGTCTAATTACTGTTTTCTTTTTCTTTTTACTGTTTGCTTTTGAAAAATGAGCCAAAGCTTCACGTGTCATTTGACAAATACACCACTTCATTTACAGTTGTGTATCATTATGGTTGTCATCAAGATCTTTAAATATGTGGTTCTTTTTCAAACCATCACAAATTATTTTTGAGATTGTTCCAATGGCAGCAACTTCGAGTAGACAATTCAAAAATATTTATGTGCTTTCTGGGTTTCGATATGGACTGTACAAGGAGTTTGTTCGATATCTTTGTAGATCTTGGTTGTGCTATACAGAGAGAGAAAACTACACTGGTATATGAAGGCGGTGACCGAGGGTTATCAAAGCTTGTCTCTCGAAATTTGTTTTTACTAGAGGAGGCCAAGTGCTAGGCATCATACCAAATGCTCTAAAACCTTTAGGATGCCTACCCGGCCCACCAATTGGAGAAGAGTTAGTCGTCTTAGGTATGCGCAGGACGAGTAATATTTGAAATGTTAAATCATACTAATGCTTTTGTTTTCTTACTAGGTGATCTTGCAACTCTGGAGGCACTAATTACATTTGCATCTTAGGCCTATTTGGACATTCATCAAAAACCCATCGGTTTGTTAAATGTTAATAATTTTTATAATGGCTTGCTAACCTTTATTAACAAAACAATTAAGAATCATTTTTTTTCACCCACTGTAAAAAAGCTCTTTATTTGTGCTCCTACTACTAATGAGTTACTTGATCTTTTACAAGCTTACAAACCAGAGCCAGATCCTATGACCTTGGCGTTGGATTGGTCAACCGATGATGGTAGCAGTAGCAGTAGTAAGAAGTGCAAATTAGATTTAACTCTCAGTTTGTAAATATTTTTTTATTTTAGTGTTTAAGTGATGTCTTCTAAACTTTACTTCTTTCCTTTAAGACATTGAGGACAATGTCTCATTCAGGTTGGGGGGAAGGAATAGTTGACAGTTATGGAATGTGTCTGTCCTAGTGATGTTTTTACTAATTAGTGTTGTAAAGACTAACTTTCGATAAATTTGAGTCAAAAATGGCAGAATTATAGAGTGTAGTGACTTTAGAAACGCATCTTCTTAGTCTTAGAGTTTTATTTCTAAATTCTAAAAAAAAAATTGTCATCTCTTTTAAGCTTCAGTAGCAAAGTCAGGTGTGATTTTCCCTAATTTCCCTTTTATGTTTATGTTTTCTTTATTTTTCACATTGTTGCATGCATATCTTTAAATTATATAATGTCAAGGATAATGTTTAGAATAGGTTGGGGGATAGGGATAGTTGACGTAAATTGTAAATACGTGTGTTTGTTTATTTTTCAAAAAAAAATCCAAAAACAACAAATTTTTTTTTCTGTCTAGGATGGCTGAGCAAAGAGTAACTACTTTTGAGACGCATCCTAATAGTCCAGTCTGTATTATATTTAGATTTTGAAATTCATAATAAGTTATTTTTGTTCCCTATTCTTTGAATTACTCAAATTCTTGAATTCTCAATTTGATTATCATTAACTATATAATTATGTCATTTATTCATTAAACATGTTTTATTAAATCATTCTTCACACACACACTATGACACATGCTAGTGGGTTGTAAGTTAAAATTTTTGCAATAATTTTGTTCTTTTGATTAGCTGGAGATAATATAAGGTAGTGAAAAATCTATATATTTCAATCCCCAAAAAAAAAAAAGAAAAAAAAGAAAAAAATCAAATATGATTAATTTCGCTATATCTGGAACCTGAGTAATTAAGTCCGTTGAGGTGTTTCAACACCTAGTGCCCTAAAGCTTATTGGTTTGGGAGTCACTGGCCCAAAGCTCGCTACATGGGTGACAGGTATATTGTTTTTCTTTGGAGCCCGAGTAATTAAGTCCGTAGGGGTGTCTTAACACTTAGTGCCCTAAGGCCAACCTGGTGCAGGAGTCACCGGCCCAAAGCTTGCTACATGGGTGACAGATATGTTATTTGCTTATTTATTTTAAATAATCTGAGTAAGTAAGTCCGTGGGGGTGTTTCAACACTTAGTGCCCTAAGGCCAACTGGTCTGGGAGTCACTGGCCCAAAGTTCACTACATGGATTAACTTTGTAATATTTTAAGTTGTGTGAATAATCTACTGCCTAATAAATATAGTATCTCTGATGAATCTTTAGAACAAAATGTTGTTTTGTTTTGATGAAGCCCCACAGTATTGTGTTAATTTCTTGAGCACACTCTAAAAAAGAAAGTTTGATGATATGATGGATAATGAGTGAATAACAATTAGCTAAACTAAAGAAAATTGGGAGAATTTATTTATTTGGTAGTTTAGAGGATAGATGAACAATTATTAACTTGCACGTGAATTTTGTAAATCTTAACTTAATATAGCGCATTAATTGCTAGGGGCTAGCAATAAGCTGGTTGGGGGGTGTGATTAGTGTTAAAAATTGTATGTTTATTTAGTGATTAAATGTTATTTTGTGCTTATGTTATAATTTCTATTTGTAATTATGTAATATGTTATGAATTTCTAATTATAATTTTAAATATTTGATATTATGTATTTTTGTGTGCTCATTAGGTAAAATAATGCTTGACGCAATTCGAGGCTCCAAATAGATAAACGGAGGTCAAATTTGGATTCCGGAGGGTCAAAACCTTAGGAGAGACATAAAGGGTCATATGTACTTTTCATGTATACTGGCATCGATCACATATATAGTGATCGTTCACGTATCGACACGAGTTCACATATACGATATCTTTGACGTGGCATTGATCGATGATGTGGCAAAGATACTATTGGATAAAAAAAAGAATGAGCTTACTATAGATATGAGTGTCTTGGATAGTTGTCAACTTTGACCAAATCTCAACCGTTCATAATTCAATGGCTACGATCGTGCCACGTGGCTATGGTTGGTGAGTTAGGTTGGAGGATCCGAACCTTTGTATTTGGGTTGACCCGATCCGCCCAATAACTCGCCAAATCTCAACCGTTTCTTTGACTAAATCGGACGCTTCAAATGATGTCACGTGTCATGTTGACTTTTGAAGTTTTGAGTACCTTCAGATCTTGATCTAGTGGTTGTGTGGAGTGCATACATAAAGCTTATGAGGACCACAAAGACTGGATTATGAGCTAATTTTCCTATAAATATAGCCTCATTTTCATGTATGGGGAGAGCCCTTCTTCTCCAATTTTTCTCCTAAATTTCTCGTAATTTATATTTATAAAATTTCAATTGTGTTTTTAATATTTTTGGTAATTATTTTCGTAAATAAATATAGTTTTATTTCCAATTTTAGTTGATTTTATTTCTTTTATTTATGTATAATCTAGTTTTAATAATTACTTTTATTTCAATTAGGTCTAGATAAATAATTATAGTTAGGGTAAGATGAAACTCTTAGAAAATAAATATGATTGGATCGAATTCTATTTTTAATTATATTAATTAAATTATTTTTTATTTAATTCTACCCATATTTTATATTTTGGAATTTTGATTTATTGTAGACAAACAATGGAGTTTGGCACAATAAATTCTTAATATCTTAGTATAAATTAGGGCAAAATTGTATTTTGACTTATTGTAGACTATTGAATTTTGGCACATTAAGTACTTAATCTATGATAAAATTAATTGGAAAATAATGATAATTTATAAAATTAATCTTTTGAGAAAATAAAAATATGATAAAAAGAATTTGTTAAATTGTATTTACTACTAAGAGTGGATCCATAGCTCTAACTAATTTAATTCCATATTTTCACTTAAAATTAATTTACATATATTTTAATTTTCTTTTCTTTTCTCAGAAAAATTAAAATAAATAAATTTAAATCATTTCCATGGTTCAATTTCTGACTCAGGGTTATATTATAACAAAGACACTCTTATACTTGAGAGTGATATACTTTTTTTTCGTGTCGACAATACGCATCACTATAAGAATAGTCATCGTCAATAAATCCTAAAGCTAGATTAAAATCTGTGATAGATTGTGAAAAATTTTGTCCTATTAACCTAAATTTTATAACATTTGGAGTATGCAAAGTAAAATTATCTAGTATATTAAATTGAAAAGCAGAATAGAACTCCCTAATCAACTCAACATAACCCAAACAATCAACATCAACAAACTTGTGCAAACCAATCTTATCTATCAAAGAATTAAACTTATCCTTCACATTCAACTTTTCTAGAGTCGGGTAATGAATACACCAAGCTGGAAGTATCTTTCGCTTGGAAATATCTCTGTACCTCTCTTTTTCTTGTTAAGTCGTAAATGTGAGGCACCCTTCGAGATTGGATTTAGCAAACGGCAAAACACTTTTACCCTTTCCGTGTTTAGATCCTTGTCTCACGGCTTGGCGCGAATCTGAAACTGTGTTCCATGGCACAGTAGTGGTAGCGGCAATCTTGGGTTTCTTTGCGACATATTTCTTTTTAGCATATTTCTTTTTAGCCGCTGATGACTTGGAAGCTGCTGCTTTCCTCTTCGGCATTGTTACACGCGTTTTGCTTGAATGGGCTATTGCCGGCTCAAAGACTCACGACTGGAGCTGCAAAAAGATGAGAGGAAGACGAAGAGTGGCGTGCGCGGGTCATGGTGATGGTTACAGTTGGTACGCGGCGCCATTTTGCTTGCACTAGAGATGTGGCTGAGATGCGTTGGAGATGTGGCGCTGGAGAAGGATCGTGTCGCGCGCTGAGGACGAATCGTGGTGCGTGCGCGATGGTTGGAGATCGTAGATCGTGGTCGCGCTTTAGATTGTCATCACTGGCGAACCTTGATGATGCCGGTGATGAACGATACTGCGCTGGGTCTGCTATTCGGAGAGTAGAACGGCGGCAGCTGTAGCTTTGGAGTGGGCTTAGTGCTGCTGTGAAAAATGAAGAACGAATTAGTTTTTCATTTTTTTCAAAATTTTTTTATTATATTTTTTTTTAAAAATAAAAATAGAAATTAAGTAAAGAAATTAAATGAAGAATAAAAATAAAAATAAAAACAGAAATAAAAAAAATTGTAAACTAAAAACTAAAAGAGATACTTAAGACATTAAAACTTACAGAAGAACTTTTTTAATAAGCATATAGGCAAGGCTTAAAACCATTGTACTTTAATAAATTAAGGGCATAAGTACTTGTTAGTTAAAACGTGGGCACGCCTAACCAAAAATTGAAATACTTGAGACACCAAAATCACAGAAGAACTTTTTCGATAAAAAGCATATGGGCATGTGCCTTAAACCATTTTACTTTAAAATCACATAAGTACTTATTAGTTAAAGCGCGGCACGCCAAACAAAAAAAAATTTCTTCGGCCAAAATATGCAAAGATATTATTTAAACAATTTGAATCAAAACAAAAACCAAAGATATCACAAAAATTAAAATAAACATAAATCATTTGGGTTGCCTCCGAAAAGCGCCTTTGTTTTATGTCTTTGGCTAGACATATTCATGCATCAATCTCCATTAATTGGGCTCTCAAGAGCCACTTCCTCCACAATATTCACACGAAAAACCTTCATAAAAAGGTTTTAAGCGATGACCATTAACCTTAAAAATTTTTTCGAGAGATCGGACTCGAATCTCAACCGCACCATAAGGAAAAACATTAGTAACAATAAAAGGTCCAACCCATCAGAGAGCATAATTTACTGGGAAAAAGTTTAAGTTTAGAATGAAAAAAAGAACTTTTTGACCATCAGAGAGCTCCTTTCTCAAAATCATTCGTCATGAAATGTCTTCATCCTCTCCTTGTAAAGTCATGAACTCTCATAAGATTCATTCCGAATCTCCTCTAACTCTTGCATTTACAACTTCCTCTACTTTCTCGCCTTATCCAAATCAAAAACCTCCCGCACCAAAGGGTTAATAACATCTATCGAAAATACCGAATATTCATCACTAGGATATTTCATGGCATCATTCATATTAAACTCTATGACCTCTCCATCAAACTCCATAATGAGAGTCCCCTTATATACATCCATTTTAGTCCTAGCGACCTTAAGAAAGGGTCTTCCTAGCAAAATCGGGACAGAATTAGAAGAGCTATCCTCTTCCATATCAGTAGGAAAAACCAACTCATTAACTTGTACTAAGACATCTTCTAATACCCCATCAGGATATGCATTAGGCCTATCAGCTAGTTGAATTATCACACTAGTTTCTTTCAATGGACCAACATTCAAAGATGAATAAATGAAATGAGGCATGACATTAATAAGCTCCTAGATTTAATATAGCCTTCTCAATTCTAACACTACTAATTTTGCAAGGGATATTAAACATACCTGGATCCTTGCACTTAGAGGTAGTTTCTTTTGGAGAACCTCTTTGAAACATTCTCCCTCATGTGAACTCTTTCATCTCCTCTCAACTTTCTCTTGGAGGTGCACAGTTCCTTAAGAAATTTAGCATAACGAGGCATTTGTTTTATAGCATCTAATAGAGGAATATTTACCTCAACCTTGCGAAATGTCTTAAAGATGTCGCTCTCTCCCGTTACTCATTCTTGGATTTTGCAAACCGGCTTGGAAAATGAGGAGGTATCACCACAGGTAGGGGTTTCGCTCTGCTGGGTTGCGCATCTTGAGATTAAGGCACAATTCCTCCTTCTCAAGCCCATCTTCTATACGCTTTGTCACTTTCTTGCTAGGCTCTTGCAATTCTTTCCTACTATTAAGGATGACAAAGACCGGCGTTTTGCTTTGGATTCACCTCAAGTTGTGAAGGTAATCTCCTAATACTTAAGACTTCAAGTGGCTCACCTGTAGTCGCCGGTTGGCTCACTTGGTTCTCCAAATTCGAATGCTTGTAGTAATTGCTGTTGAAATTATTGAGTGTTAGTTGCAAGTGATTTAACAATTTCTTCAAGAGATATACCCGACTTAGAGTTTGATTGTGGAGGAGCTGGTTGTCCGGATGGGTATTGATGTGGGAATCTAGACGGCCTAACTCCATAGCTGAAGTTGGGATGATCCTTCCATCTTGGATTGTACGTTTGTGCATAAGTATCATATCTCCTCTAAGGCATGCTAGGAAATCCTCCAACTGTATTGGCTTATTCATAGGGTTCTTCTTGAAGTGTAGAACACATATCAATTAGATGACCCATATTGGAAAAAATGCCACAAGTGTTCACCTGTTGCACATTGCCTACAGCAAACTTTTCCACAAGAGAGGTAAGTTTATCCAAACGTTGATCAATAGAAGAAGTACTTACCTCATTCACTTTCCTTGAAGTGGGATCTTGCCTGTTGCCAAACCTGCTGCGCATTAGCGACCATGTTTGAGATTAACTCCCTTGCTTGAGTAGGGTCTTGTTCACCAATGCACCTCCACTAGCAGCATCTATCATACTTCTATCAATCATTGACAATACTTCGTAAAAGTATTGAATAAGGAGTTGTTCCGAAATCTGATGCTGAGGACAACTGGTACACAATTGTTTGAATCGTTCCCAATACTCATACAATGACTCCCCAAGAAGTTGTCTGATCCCACAAATGTCTTTTCTGATGCTGGCAGCTCTTGAAGCAGGAAAGTACTTCTCGAGGAACTGCTTCTTCAAATCATTCCTCGATGTAATCAATCCAGGAGACAAGTGGTACAACCGATCTGTAGCTAGCCCATCTAATGAGAAAAGAAAAGCACGCAGCCTTAATCTACTCTTCGATCACACGTTGAGGCCTCATGTTTAAACACACAACATGAAATTCCTTGAGATGTTTATGGGGATCTTCACCTGTAAAACCATAAAACTTGGGTAATAAATGAATAAGACTAGACTTTAATTCAAAATTTACCCCAAGTCTCGCATATTGAATGCAAAGTGGTTACCGATTCAAGTCGAGTTCAACTAACTATCTAAGAGTTCTTTCTGCAGGTGGAGCTCTAGCCATCACTTGTTCTTCTAATTTGCTAAATGATTCAACCAAATTAGGCGCCGCATCTGTTTGAGAAAGCAAAGGTGACGAGGATCGTTGCTTGGTTCGCAGGTCTCGCTATCTCGGTTGGCCAGTTTGTCTTCTCAATTTCGGGATCAAACGAAAGTGTGCCCTGTACGAGAAGAACGAACCATACACTAAGTAAAACATAAAAAAGATTAAATAAATGACACCAATCCCACAGCAACGGTGCCAAAATTTTATGGGTGTCAAAACCGGTAAATATAAAAACATACTCTAAACAAAATTGTGTATAGTGAATGAAAGGTGGTCGTGTCCACGAGAGATCGGTAATTATTTAAATCCTTTTAAAAAGAAAATGTAAAATTGGGGGATTGTTGACAATAATAAAAATAAATGAAAGTAGCAAGAGTGCAAATTAAAAGTGTAATTCAAAATGGGAAAACTCTAGTTGAAGGAATTAACTCAATATTGATTCGACTCACGATCATTGATATAAATATAAATCGTTACTACTTATGAATAGACCGGTTATATAGCTACGAGACCCTTTAATAGCCAATCTCTCCTTAACTAGTCAATAACTAAGGTACAACCTTTGATTATTTCCCTAATCAATAGACAACCCTTGATACGATCATAGGATTTAATCAATTGATAGCACGAAAAACCGAGAGAGACCCAAATCCTAATCAACAAATGCATACCATGGTTCATTCAAATTAGATTGTTTATTCTCATAACACAACACACTCGCTATGCTATTTGCGACAAACATCAAAATCTTCATACGATGAATCTTTCAATTGGCAATAGATTAAGTTGATAATTAAATAAGCGGCCAGTTATCTAATTAACAAACATAATCATGACAAGAATTCGAGAGAATAAGTAAATACCCAAAAAGCAATAAAACAACTAAAGCGCAAGAAAGATCTCACAAGTAATGATGAATCAAAGCTTCATTAACCTTTAACCAGAATAATGAGTTTAGTTACTCATGGAAAAGAGAGAAAAGATTTTTCTAGGTTTTTTTCTTTCTTTTTCAAATCGTAATTGCATTCCGTCCTTTTGTAATACACGTGTTTCCTCTTTTATAGTCTCCAAAAAAAAATTAATATCTAAAATATTATCTAAAGATTAAATTCAAAAATTACAAAAATAACCAAAAAGATAAAACACATCAAAATAAAAATTTCAAGTCCTTAGTTGACAAAGACGCGCCCATGCCTTATCAACAAACTTCTTTTGGAGCTCAAAATTTCTCCAAGAAAATAATTTATACTCAAACATCATCTTGTAACTCAACTTAGCATCAATCAATAGAATTGCACTTACAAAAATAAAACACAAGTAAATCACTATTATTAAGTGCGAAACATCGATATCAAAAGGAATAAACAACTCAAAACTAGTGCATAAAATGCACTCCAACATCGTCACCGGCACAACGTGTTCTTGACAACACACTTAACGGAGGATCGTTACCCTTTGGCACAATGAGTGCTTGACCCCACATTTATTAGAGTGAGTCTCATGAAGAGTGGAAATCCCCCCTCATGATTTAATTGGTACTAAAAAGGAATATTAAGCCCACGGTGCAATGTTGAGCATGGATCCAAAGACTCGAGCGCTTCACTTATATAATTTTATCTCTAATTTATTTCCGCCATTTTAATTTAAATTTTAGAATAAAATATATCAAAACTTTTACCACAAATTCCAATTATTCAATTAGAAGATTTACCCTACACAAAATTGAAATCTACCTCCCGCGAATCGACAATCGTCACCACTAATCTATACTATAATAGATTCATGCGCTTGTGAGTTCAATAAAAATTTGCACAACATTTAGATGTGTAGGAAAGTGTTAGCCTAAAAGGCTATATGATCTTTGATTTTGATGATAACAAACCACATGTAATAAGGGCCATATAGTCAATTTATATTATTTCGTTTCACAAGTTTTTTAAATGGCAAAATTTATGCAAAGCGAAATCTAGATAAATGACTCGGCTCTTAAAAGCTCAAAATGATTTCTAAACAATTCAATAAATTTCATATATTAAGGTTTTGCTTTTATAAAACAAACGAACTTATTCAAAATGGGTGATTTTATGTCTTGTGGATCACATTGAAAAGAATTGAATTTTGAAATGCATAAGTATATTTTTAAAATTCTAGAAAAGGGTTTATTTTAAAGTTTCTAAAAATATTGGGCCTTAATAAAATATCAAAAAATATTTTGGGGCATTTTTTGAATTAAAAAAAAATTGAGTATACAAAGCAAAAAGATAGCGGCTAACCGACTCTTAACAAGCGGCTAACCACCTTTTATCAAGCGGCTAACCGCATGGTGCCTGGAGTTGAAAAAAGAGAAACAGAGACATAGCGGCCAATCGAGTAAATCAAGCAACCAGTCGGATGCTCAAATATTCTGAAGACACATTCCAGAGAGGTAGCGGCCAGCCAGAAGAGATCAATCGGCTAACCAACTGGACCAAAAAAATTGAATGTGCTTTCTAGAAAGATAGTGGCTAGCTGGCCAAGTTAAGCGGCTAACTGGCTGAAGCAAGCGGCCAACCGGCAGTTTTTCAGAAAAGTCTCCAATGGCTAGTTTTGAAGTGTGCACTATATAAACTCAAGTCAAGCTCGTTTTTAATCATCTCATTGAGCTCAAGCAAGTGCATACTACTCATTTTAAAGCTTTAATTTCAAAAAATCAAAATATTTTGTGCTACAATTTGTGAATCAACTCTAGAAGAGAGTATTGGTTGCAAACTTCATTTCTTTATCAAATTTGTATAAGTTTAAGTGTGGGATACAATTGGGGTTAAGAGAATGGGAAAGATCTCTTATTGTAAAGGTTGATTGATACCTTGAAAGTCAATTGTAAGAAGTTGAGGCCTTGGGAGACTTGATAGTGAAATCCTCAAGCGTGGTTAGCTTAGAGGTATGGACGTAGGCGAGATTTGCCGAACCACGTAAAAGTTCTCGAGTTTGCTTTCTCTCATCCCTATCATTTTTTTTATTTATTGCTTGATTGAATTTGTATTCATCACATTATTTTATGTAATTAATTCTAATTGCTTTGTGTCAATACTTGTTTTTATTGCATAATTTTTAAACACCCAATTCACCCTCCTCTTGGGTTGCACTCTAGAATTTCATAAAGGAAAGCCTAAATTTAGGCATCTCCTTATTGTCACTCCCATTCATAATTATCCAAAAATTTTTATTGATATTTTAATATAAATTCTATATCTAATAATCTTGAACTTAAAAATAAGATTTTTTTTTAATAAAAATTGCATATTTGATAATCTTCACTTATTATTTTGTTCGTATTTCAAATGAAAAAAAATTAAATGCTTTCATTTTCTAAAAAAAATATTAAAATTATTAACATTAGAACTGGCTCTTTATATTACTTTAAATTCTATTAAAATTCTCAAAACAAATAGATATTGAATCAACAATAATCTAGCTAAAATTTCTTCTTCTTCTCTACAAAGAAAACTCTTCTCTACAAAATTTATTAATTGCCGTCTCATGCTCATTCTCAACTAGTCAATATTTTATCAGTCTATCATTCTAATTATTCTATTTTAAATTATTTATTAATTATTCTTATTTTTTAAAAAAATTTAATTTTAATTGTTTTTGAATTGTTATATGACTTCTATAATCTAGAAAAAATAAAATTTTGAGTAATATTCACTATTAAAAAAATAATAAACACTTATACTATATTATTGATACTATATTAAAAAGTTTCTAACATTTGATGACAAAAGTGATTTTTAACACTTTTAACAAACAAGTATCAGCATATTCCCATGCAGTCTCTCTCTTTAGGAGTTTTCTCTGAAAACTAATGAGGATGAGATTTAGAGTAGAGCCGTCATGAGTCTTTAAGTCACTCTTATGTGGGTAGTTGAGTTTCTAGTCTCTTGGTTTTTATTGTTACAGTAGATTTGTAGTCTTTAATGCTTGTTAGCTTAGAACATAAAGAACCAGAAGCAAAACATTTATTTGGAGTTACAAAAAACAAACATTTACTGAGAGCAATAGTCTACAATAGATGGATCCAGAAGAGTTAATTAAGAGGTGCAGAGCAATTAGGCGAAGTGAAGAGGAAGAAGGAAGAGTTGCTTTTAAAAGTAAAATGAAAGCTAGAGGTAAGAAGATTGTAGCGGGCTGTCTGATTGGGAAGTGCTTCATACAAGGGGAGTCAGTATTGAAGGCTTAAAGATTGCAATGCAGAAGGTGTGGAAAACTTCATAGGAAGTTAAAATAGAGAGCTTAGGAAACAATGTCTTTATGTTCAAATTCGGGTTTGAGATAGATAAAAGGAGTATTTTGGTGGGATGCCCGTGGCATTTTGATAGGCACTTATTGTGCTCACTGAATCGGTTGGGATGGGGGATGTCAAAAAACAAGACTTTAGGCATGTCCAAGGAGATGGCAGTAGTGTTGGGAAAGGTGATTGACAAAGTAGGAGAAGTAGACACAAATGCTGCAGGGGAATGTTTTGGACAATTCCTAAGGCTGATAATTTCAGTGGACATCACCAAACCACTAAAAAATTAAATTAAGCTAGAACAAGAAAGGGATAATGAAGAAGACATTCCATTGCATGTAATGTATGAACAATTGCTGAATTTTTATTTTTGTTGTGGGCGAATTAGGCATCAATATAGAGAATGTGAACATTATAAATCCCAATCCAAAGATGAATTGGCCTACGGTCCATGGCTTAAGGAAACCACAAAATGAGTGACTAAAGTAGAGCAGGAGCAGAGATTAGTGGGATTCAGAGCCAAGTAGATACCATAAAACACCAACAAAATGAGAAACAAGTAGAAACACCACAGAAAAAGGACAATACAAGCTAGTTAAAACAGGTAGCATTGATGGTGTAAACCAAATCCATCTGGATTCGAGAATGGATAGTTTGTGTGGTCCGATGAGAGAGTCTCAGAGGGTGGGTCAGATGCAATTAATGCAAGGGGATATAGAACACAGTAGGCTAGTTGATAGTTGTAAGGTGCACAAAAATCTAGCTGAAAGGGATATAGTTCATTGGGATGTGTTCATGAGAGCAGGAATTAAGGGCGGGAGCGAAACATAGTGGGAAGAAAAACTTTAAAGTAAAAACACAGATAAAACAAAAGATGTGTTTTCAAGAAAAGCGGGAAACTTTGAGTGGGAAAAAGAAGAAATGATGGAGGCTTCGGATGAGATGGGCTATCAACAAAAAATAAATAGACCTCAAATTCAAATGGAGTCTGAAGTTGAAGATAATGAAAAAGGGCATGGAGTGGAAAAATTAAGGCCCAAAAAGAAGAAGTGGAAGTACCAAGCCTAAAATGTAGAAGGGAGAAGTGGGATAAATGAAGGGCTTATAAATGGAAAAAAGGCTCAACAGCTCTATGAGATAGGAAACCCCAAAACAAAAGAAGAGTAAATTAAATAGCCCACAAAATATTGTTTTAACATTATAGTTACAGAAAGCTAACGTAGTACCGACGAAGCTGAATTTTGAAGACGAAATGAGGGATGACAAAAAAAAGGTTCAGAATATTGACAATGAGACATCGACGGTGGCTGGGAGATAGCACCACCGACAGCCATGAAACTCCTAAGTTGGAACGTTTGAGGGCTAGAAATGCTCGAACGTTTCGTGAAGCCCAACAACTTTTGCAAGAGTACAGGCCTGAAATTTGTTTTTTCTGTGAAACAAAGATGACGGTTAAGCAAATGCAAGGGAGAGAAAATAAATTAAGGTTCCAAAACTGTTTTGTGGTTAGTAGAGAGGGATAGGGAGGTGGGTTGGCAATGATGCGGAATTCTGAGATAAATGTAAAGATCAAATCTTTTAGTAAACACCATGTGGATGTTGTAGTTCATAGTGAAAATGAAAGCTATTAGAAGTATACTGGAGTTTATGGCCATCCGAAATCGGATCAGAAAAGACATACCTAGTGAGCTATTATGAAGGTTAGCTGCTCTATCCTCACTGCCATGGCTATGTTTTGGTGACTTTAATGAGGTGCTGAATTTAAATGAGAAGTTAGGGAGAAGAGATAGGAGTGTGAGTATGGAGAATGATTTCAGGGAAGCTATTAGGGAGTGCGATTTAATGGATTTAGGCTGTACTGGGTACCCTTTCAAATGGTCAAATAGGAGATTTGGTCTCCATATCATTAAAGAGAGGCTGGATAGATTTTTGAGTAATAGTAATTGAAGAAGCTGTTTTCAAGATAAGGCAGCTCTGAACTTAACTTCCTGGAGTTTCGATCATAACCCAATATTGATGGGGGTTTTAAAAAAAGGGAAGGGAAAAAGATATTCCAAGAGAACGTTTCTTAGAGTCCATTATTAAAGATATGTGGAACCCGTATGAGAAGTTTAAAGAAATTGTGAAACAGGAATGGATGGAGGGGAGTTGTTAGAATAATAGCAATTCGGTTGAAATGTATTAGAAGATATCCAAGGAATCTTTAGCGAAGTTGAAGATATGGAGCAAGGAGGAATTTAATGGAAAGTTGAAGCAGCTGATTAACAAGTTAAAAGACTTGCAGGAGGGGCAAAGCCATTTTGATAGTGGAGAGGAGATTCGAAGGACAGAATACATGATTTACAATATTCTGTTAGATGAGGAAATTTTTGGAAGCGAAGATCAAGGGCAAATTGGCTGGGAGAGGGGGATAAGATTACAAAAAATTTTCACTCAAAAGCCTTTACAAGAAAGAAAAAGAACACAATTAGTGGCATTGAAGATGAAAATAAGAAATGGGTTGAGGAAGTGGATGATGTGGAAAGGATATTTTGTGAGTATTTCACAAAAATATTCACTACATCAAACCCTTTAGTAGACCAAATGAATGTAGCCTTAGTAGACTTGCCAGCCAAGGTTTCAGGGGAGATGATAAACTACATGGAGCAGCCGTTCACAAGGGAGGAAATTGCAGAAGCTCTTGCCCAAATGTGCCCCACAAAAGCACCAGGTTCGGATAGTCTTCCAGCACTGGAGCTCAGTAAAGGAGAGGGTTGTCTCAACATGTCTGCATATACTAAATGAGAAGGAGGTAATCTTACACCCCTAAATCATACTTACATTGCTTTTATCCCAAAAGTGCATAAGCCTAGAAAAGTGACTCATTATAGACCAATTAGCCTCTGTAATGTTATTTATAGAATTATAGCAAAAACTATGGCTAATAGACTTAAGCAGAGCTTGAATAATATCATTTCTCCTACTCAAAGTGCTTTTGTCCCCAACAGGCTCATTGTTGATAATATAACTATAGGATATGAGTGCCTGAATAAAATTAAACATAGTAGGAGCAATACAAAGGGCCTGGTGGCTTTAAAGTTAGATATAAGTAAGGCTTATGATAGGGTGGAGTGGAATTTTGTAAAGTATACAATGCAAATGCTAGGATTTCTTGCAAAATGGGTGAATTTGATCATGAAATGTATTTCAACTGCTAGCTTTTCAGTTTTGATTAATGGAGTTCCTAAAGGTTTAATCATTCCTCAAAGAGGTTTACGACAAGATTGCCCTCTCTCTCCTTACTTATTCATAATATGTGCAGAAGTGATCTCAAATTTGTTAGTGTAGGCAGAAAATTGAAGCCATGTTTATTGGCTCAGATTCAAAAAGAACTTGTTAGTCACTCACCTTCTTTTCGCAAATGACAGTTTGGTTTTTACAAAGGCATCCACCACTAATTGCATAAACTTAAAGGGTATATTTTTTATTGCTATGCAGCAGCATTAGGGCAGGTGTTTAATTATGATAAATCTTTTATGTTTTTCAGTTTTGGTACAAGCCAAAGTCATATGGAGGAAATTAGAAGCATTTTTGGGCTGCAGGTGGTCTCCAAGCATGAGAAATACCATGGATTACCAAATATGGCAGGGAGAAGCAAGATTAGCTTTTTTAATGACATAAAGGTTTTGAGCAAGCTGTCCAGTTGGCAAAGCAAGAGTTTCTCCTGTGCGGGGAAAAGAAGTCCTCATCAAAGTTGTTGTGCAGGCAATTCTCACATACGCAATGAGTGTATTCAAAATCCCTCAAGGCCTTTGTGATGATATAGAAAAAGCTTTAGCAAGGTTTTGGTGGGGATTTTCGAAGACTTATAGAAGTATACATTGGGCAAAATGGGAAAAGTTTTTCCACGCTAAGATAAGAGGGGGTATGGGATTTAGGGATATTTCCAGCTTTAATTAAGCCATCATTGCTAAACGGCGGTGGAGAATTTTGCATAATCCTGACTCGTTAATGGCAAAATTTTTAAAGGCAAGATATTTTAAGCACACTGGTTTTATAGAGCAAAGTTGGCTCATTTGTTTGGAGAAGTATATTATCGGGTAGACAAGTGCTTCATAAGGGTTTAGATGGAGGATAGGGAATGGGAACCTGGTTTCAATATTTAGAAGTATTGGATTTAGAATTTTGAGCTTTCTAGAGGTACATTTCAGTTTGATTTACAAGCTAATACTGTTGCATGCAGCTGACTTTATTGATGAGGGAAATCAGTAGAAGGAAGACGTGGTTGCTTAACACTTCTCAAAAGAGGTTGCAGAGAGGATCTTGAGGACTCGACTTCCGAGAACTCTAAGGCAAGACATCCTGGTATGGCAGTTTGATAAGTATGGCCATTACTCTGTAAAAAGTGTTTATCAGTTGGTAGTATAGCTCAAATTTCCAGATCATCCAAGCTATTTAGACAACACAAAATCCCAATGGAAGGTTATATGGGCATATGACATTCTAGAAAAGGTGAAAATCTTCATGTGGAGGGCAGCTCGAAATCTTTTACCAACAGCAGACAATTTATGGAAGAGAAAAGGGTGAGGAATCCGGTATGCCAGAGATTCTGTAATAAAAGTGAAGATGTCTTTCATGCTTTAATGGATTGTAAGGCTGCTCGGAAAGTTTGGAAGTTCAAAAAATTCTATGAGGATGTTAAGCTGATGGCTAATCAAGATATGTTGAGTGTGATGCAAGAATTAGCTCTGAAGAGAAAGAAAAAAGATTTAGAGCAAATAATTGCAGTTTGCTGGGCAGTCTGGTACGCAAGGAACTGCTTTATTATGGAAGGCAAAAAGAAGACCCCCAAGTATTAGTGGCTAGAGCAGCAGTCATTGTGGAGTCTTACATGAGAATTAAAGCTCCAACTACTCAAGCTTTGTCTTTTTGTCAGCAAAATAGGCGGCAATCATGATAACCTTCTCCAAATGGTTGGTACAAAGTGAATGTGAATGCAGCCATTAAAAGTTCAGATTGTAAGGCAGGCTTGGGTGCAATGATTAGAAACTCAGGTGGCGAGTCCATAGCTGCAACACTTCAGAGAATTCCCTTCAGAGGAAATGCGGCAAATATGAAGGCTGAAGCAGTGCTTTTTGGTATTCATGTTGTGCAACAAGCAAAGTGTGTGCCAGTAATAATTGAATCAGACTCAACAGAGGAGGTGAATCTCTCTTTGAACAAGAAGGTTAGCATGAATGAAATTTTCTGGACCATTGAAGAAATCCAAGAAAGCTTGAAGAACCAGCATATGTTTTCTATTCAATATACTCCAAGACAGTGAAATGTCATTGCCCACTCTATAGCTAAAATAGCCTTAGATGTCGAGAATCCTGTTCTATGGTTAAATGACTTTCCTGTTCAAATTATGATGTTTTTTTTTCAGTTTTATCAATAGAAAGCTTTTCTTTCTCATCAAAAAAAAAAAAAAAAAAAAAAAAACAAACAAACAAGTATCCGCGGGCAGCGATTATTAACATTTAACACTAAAATATCATCATCGAGGACTGATAGGATTTTTAATTGTTTTTATTAGCTTATATCTAAACGACGTCTTTTTTTTTTTTCCAAAACTTGGAAATTTTTTGCTGCCAATCTTCCCGCTTTTCACAAAAATCAAACTCAATTTCCTCGTTGTCTTTCTAAATTCTAATGCTGAAAGCAAAACGAACAAAATAAGAGCAAAAGCAAAACAGAGGAAGCACTCAGCCTCTCAATTTCAAAATTAACCCTAGTGTTCTTTTTCATCTAAAGCTCACGCCATAATGTCACTTGTTGCCGTCGTCAAGCCATTCACGCCGGCGCCGATAATCCATTCACAGTACTTAAAACTCTTCAATCACCAAACTCATCAAAATCGGTCTCTATCCAATCAGAAACCCTAGACCAAATTCACTGCCGTTCTTACTAGCCCTAGCCGCTATTGTTTAAAACGATTGAAACCCCAGCCGCTGTTGTTTTGGATTTTTCATTGGAAAACGTATTAACTGTTTCTGCCGCGCCGAAGTTTTAATTATCGTAGCTGTTGTCGCTCCTGCCAGTGAGAGTAATGGCGAAGTTGCCCCTATCTTCTAGAGTTTTGATTAGAGAATTTGAGAGAGAATAGTTGAAGAATTTAAGAATTCAGGGAGAAGTGAGAAGCATTAAGAGGGATTGGATTGATTTTATTATTGCTTGCTTCAAAAAACATAATGAGAACCACTTATTTATAATAGTTCAACACAATCCTATTTGTAATCTAATTAGAATTTTAAATCATAATTGAAATAAGAAAACCTAATTCTAATATGAAAGAAATAAACTAATAAAATCCTTAACAGAATACCCGAGCTCTATTTTTGTTGTTTCTACATCATGTAAATCTTCTGGAATTTCTAGTATTTTTTCTGTGGGTGTGTTTTGATTTGGGCATTCTAGAGTTTGTGAATTGGAAGGAGGATTTCATATGGTGAAATTGAAATTGATGTCAATTTTGAGTTTGAATTACTGATTCTGTGAGTTTGTTCTTGAAATGTTTTCTTGCAATGAGCACTTTTAAGTGATTATAAAGAATTGAGTGCTCAATTTCATCTTGCTTTTTGAACTGATCTTCTTGGTGAAAAATCGAATATAATCAATGTGTTATGCTTTTGAATATTTGTAGAATAATACGATGTCCCTGTTCTTGTTAATAGAGAAAGTTATTTTCTACTGTCAAATTTGATTCTAGAAACTCTTAAGTTGATCACTTCTTCGTTGATTTATGTTTTGCAGCTATCTCACTGTGGGTGCAGTCTCCTCCTCACCATCATTACTGGTTAACTGGCAAGCAGATTGTGACGCCAAAAGGAGTTAGTTCTGGTGCAGGTATTTTTCTACTTTTATTTTATGAAACTCGGATCTTTCATTTCATACCCTCCAAAATTTAATCGATGGATATATGATAATGGTTATAATCTTTCGATTCGAAGGTCATTAGCCATGTATTGTGAAATCAGTCGTTGTTAGTATGATTATTGCTCATTATAAATATCCACAAAAGTCAGGATTTTTGCTTTGGATGAATGTCATGATATATTCCCCCACTACAGGAAGCTCAAGCATGATTCAATATCTGGTGCAACTTCATCTAAAAAGTTTTTCACCAAGTACTATTACTGTTTGTGGTGGGGAATTTATCATTCATTGTGAATGAAGCTTGAATTAATATAGCTGATTAATGTTTTGTTGCTAATACAGTTGTTTTGGTAGTTTAGTTTTATATGCTTTAGATTTTGTAATTGTGTACTTGCTCCAATTTTTGAGAAATTAGGAAATTATATGTTTTTTATGGAGAGGGTGCTTTGGCTCTTCTTCTATGTTATCTTCTTTTTTTTTTTAAGAGATTTATTCTTGTCAATTCAATATGTATGTAACCTCTCTATATTTTTAATATTTGTTACTTTTTTATTGAAGCATATATACTCTTCTTCTCATCTCATTTTAGTTCTTTTGCATTTTAATGGTTTGAGCTACAACTTGAATGATGCCAAAGCGGTTGAAAAATCAATGTTTTTTTAAAGGAAAAAAATTGCTTTATTTAATTCGCAATTGAAAAGTTCCAACTTATCCACATTATAATCAGAAATACTTAGAAGCCTAGAGGCTATTAGTAAAGGCTTTTAGCAATTTTCCTTTTTATTTTTATTTCGGTATGGAGTCTTATCAATTTTTTTTATTTGCCATCTTTAATTTAAGAATTGCTGTATGTTGGTGCCATGTGGCTACAGGTCACCACCCTTCTTTTGAAGCATGGCTCAATAGTTCTCAATGATTAACCCTACTGTCAGTTTTAGCTTTGAGAGATGAAAGTCGACTGATAAGTGAGAGGATGGAATACCTTCCTGTATGAGGTAAATAGATTGTTGAACTTTGATCATGCTAGTGTCATAGGAGAGTTAGTTTATGAATTGTGAGGTAATTTGTTGTTGGTGTAAGAATTAGTAGATGGTCCCACCTGTACCAAATTACATAATTTGGTTTAGATGCAGATTGGATAGTATTTTTAATTACAAGATTTTATGTGGATAAAAACTTATGAGATCCTTTGTGTGATAAAGAGCAAATATTCTCTCCATTTGTTAATTTAATTTGTGTGTCCTATATCTTATGTTTTGATTAGCGATTTAGCAATATTTGCATTGCTTGTAAATGGACCGTGTCAAGCAATAATGTTCTTGTGTCACAGAAGTTTAGGTTCATGCTTTGATGCTAAAGCTTTGATTTAAGATGCATGCATCATTAAAATCAAGTTAAATTCCTGATTCATATATACTTCATACCTTTGGTGCTCTACTTTGTTTTAGGAGCTTCTTTTTGTTGGAGGCTATAAGGCTATAATGTACTAAAGAAATAGCAGTTTTTTTTTTCACCACCCTAAAATTTTCTTGGTTTTGTTGTTAAAACAGCACCTTGAATTTTCAGGTGCTACACAAAAATTTTCTGGGTGTTTTGCTGTTAAAACAGCACTTGGAATTTCCAGGAGCTGTTTTAGCTGCAAAACAGTAGCTAAACAGCACCCGAAAAATTTTGGATGCTGTTTTCTTGCTGTTTTAGCTGCAAAACAACAGCTAAATTTCAACTAAAAACACTGCAGGTGCTATATATATATATATTTTAATTTCTTCAGTCATTTGCCCTAAGTTTGGGTACTAGAATTAGCTTATGTAATGATGAAGGTGTCAACAATATAGTGTATTTTGGCAAGGTGTTTTCAAAAAACATCAACACAAGGATACAAGGATTTTAAAAATCCTCAAAAACCATTTGCTCTTCCTTTTGAAAACTTTTTTTTTCCCCTTTGTGTTCTTCTTCTGATAGTTATAATTGTATATTCTTGGTTTTGGCAGGCTCATATTGAGCAATGGATGGATTTTTCATCATTAAACATTGACATCAATATTTTGAATTAGTTCCTGCCACGAGTTGGTTTCACTGTGTACCTTCCACAGGTTTTTCAAAGCTTATTTATTCATTGAAGATAGCACTAGTTGTGTTGAATACACATTTTGCTTCCAACGCTTATTTATTCGTATTAACTATATTATTCCACTCTCAAACTTTTCAGGATAATACTCTTCTATTATAGGTAAAGTTGATAATCTAGACTTGAAGAGTTACAATTGGCAATTTCCAGCTGGTTGAGAAGGTAATTTATTCTTTCATTATTTTGTTGCTTTCCAAGATTCTGAGTTAATGTAATGTCAAGTGGCTTGTTATTATGCTTGTGGTTTTTTTTTTTTTAAGTTTAAAGTTGCAAGCATTCTGTTTTGGGATGTTCTGGTTAAATCATAATCTTAAACAATTAAAACATAAGTATAAAATAATTAGTATAGGTCAAATACTTGTTTGATTTTATGTTTTAATTTTTAAAACGCAAGATTCTTACTTAATTATTCTTAGTGCAGCCTTGTATTTGTAAGCTTATACTTTATGTTTGGACCTTATGGGATGCTTGCAAAAGTTGTCGTAGTCAAAGCTAATGTAAACTTCAAAGACTTCTAATGTCGATGGTTGATACTTTTATTTTGTGCTGTAAATTCTAAACTCCTTAAGTTTGATACAATTATTTTACTTTTATGTTTCAATGGTGTAGTTTTAAACAATGTAATAAGTTTTCAGATTGTTCTATGAATATTTCTAAGTCAATTGCCAATTGCAAATTTGTTATTTTTATTTTGTTATTTATAATTTTTTTGTCAAATAAATAATGATATCATAGCATCGTTGTCTATGAAATACCATAGAATCAAAATGTTTGTCACTCAAAAATTGTTTGATAGAGTATTGTAATCTATGCAATGCTCAAGCATCAATATTTCTCTGATACTATGGTGTTTCTGAATTGGTAGACATAGTAAGTATTTTAGTTGCAAGTGAAACGATGACACTAAAATTCGGTGTGACTGAAACACTTGTTGGCACCAAAATGGTATCAGAAAAAGTCATTTTTCTGCTAATGATCATGTTCTCAAGAGATTTGATGTTGTTGAATGTACGAAGGCCTAAAAAAAAAAATGTTTGTCTAAGGCTACTAATCCCTTAGAATCGGCCTAAGCTCTCCCCACTGTGAATTTTTAGAGGAAATATTTTTTCAATTTCCTGAATTACCTTTTCAACTGCCTAAACCTAAAAGATTTCCTCTTAGCTAAATTTTAGAATTGGAAATCTCGATTGAATCTTTCGCCTTCATCAGTTTGGTTTTGAGAGTGCGGTTATTCATTTTCTTATTGCTCTAGTGTTGAGTCAATCTCTTTGATTGGAGAGCTCGTAATTTGCTTTCATCAAATGTTTTCTTTGATTGCCATTATATCATGTATATAAAGACTTTTAGTTGAATCAAGAAGAATCAACAATGACTTATTGTGACAATATATTAGCCATTGCTAAGATAAAGAAATACATTTTAGGACAATTATCCACTGACCACTTATTTTTTTGAAATTTTTAAAAAATACACAATTCTTTTTTTTTTTTAATGAATTCCACCGAAATTACAATTTCTTGTACCCATCCATTGTCATCTCGCAAACCGTTAAGAAATCTAATGAGTATTAGACAAATGACTGTTTTGCCCATCCACTGGCATTTATTTAGGGTAAAAATGTGATTTTACATTTAGGGTTAAAAAAGTCATTTATCTCAATTTCGTTAATTCTCTTAATCGTTTGAAGATGGAAGTGGACAGGTGAAAAAATATAACTTGAAGTGGAGTTCAGCAAAAAAAATTAAGAATTGTGTATTTTTGAAAAAGTGAAAAAAAGCAATTTCGGTAGATAATTCCTCCACATTTTTTCATGCTAAATCAAAACACATAGTGTCGCGTTATTACTATATATTGGGTTTAGTTATTTTATGTGAACCAACTATCTATGTTTGGAATATGGGCGTGTTTTAAGGGGAATAAAACTGTTTTTCTATGAATGGTAGGTTGAGAAATTTGTGTTCAACTCGTTGTACAAGCTCAGATCATGCTGTTTTCTTATCAAAATAAATTCAGTTGCTGAGATCATTTTCCAGCATCAACACTCTGTAAATTTGTAGCTAGCATGAACATCATCATTCACAATTAGCAAATTTTGATCTCATAACTAAGCTCCTTTTTTCTTCTGTCTCATATTGCAATTAGTAAACCAGAAGCTCTAATTCTCTAATTGGATTGGGATCATTGAGCCAGATCAAAGACTCAATATTCAACTCACTCACATCTTGACTACCACTTGCATAAAATTAATTACTTGTAAAACATCTAAGTTATCTTTAACTATACTAATGTTTGTAGAGAGTTGATTAGTGATTAAAGATGGCCAACGGACCAGGTGGCACGTGGCACGGCAGCGGCACGGGGCGTGTCCGTACTGACGGCACGGCACGGGAAGTATCCGTACGAGACGGCACGGTACGAGCATGTTTCGATGGTGTACGTGGCACGATACGGCACACAGGTGGGCTGGGCCGGCTTAGAAATTTAAGCACGTGGACATTAAAAGCACGACACGATTAGAGATGATGGGCTAAAGCACGGCAAGTGAAAAAGCACGCAATAAGCACGTTTAATTTTTTAATGAAAGTAAATTTAAATTTAATGATTTTATAAGTAACTTGAAATTGAATCTTTTAATATATATATTTTTATTAGTGTAAGTTTTTTAAATTCATTTAACTCTTAGTTTAAAAAAAATACTATAATTGTTTTGTGTTTATAATTTATTAGATGAATAGCTGATATCATGATTTAAATAAATAAAATTATAAATTTCATGATTTTATGATACATGTAATGATGTTATTATAAACTATGAACTATGATTCTATATAAGTCTAAGTTAATAATTAAATTAATCGTTGAGAAAAATTCATTGTTGTTGTTAAGTATAAAAAGAATTATAAATACCATAGGATCTAACTTAATAGTTAGTATTATATTCTCTTACTATTATTAGTTTATCATTATTAAATATGGGCTTGAATTTCGAACTTTTGATTTTATTGAACTTTTTTTTTTAATAGTGGCTACACACCAATTACTAACCATATATCGAGATATTTATAAAGCGCTATTTCGTGAGACAAATACATTGGGATTACAATATTACATTAAATCTATGAAATACTTTGTCCAGACAAATAAGTACAAATAAATAACTCTCACTAATTGAGGGATGTATATCTTTACTTATATTCGCAAGAGAGATGGACTATTTACAGATTAATTTCACTCAATCATGCTTAATTGAGGAAATATTTTGAATCCCGTAATTCTTTGGGACTCGAACCAAGGCACTCAAGTTACTTGAGTGCCTTGGTTCACCAATGGGCTTGCTGATTTTATTGAACTTGACTAAAGGCACATGGACCCAGAAAAGGTACATAAAATTAACAAACAAAAATACGCCAATAACTTAGCATGCCTTCTTAAAAAAATAAAAAGAAAAAAGAAAAAAATTTGTCGTGCTTTTTTTCATAGGCACGGTACGGCCCATGGCACGAGCATGCATGGGCACGGCAAGTGTGCCGGGCCGGACCTAGGAAAAAAAAAATTAAGCACGATACGGCACGAGCACGAGCACGCATTGGCCTTCCTTTAATGCCGGCCCGGCCCATTGGCCATCTTGATTAGTGAGTTACACCTAAGTTACAATTTGATACATACAAACGATTTGATTACATTAATTATTTTTAATGTAACAGGGAATCCTGAAGGAACAAGGAATCACATGATGAGTGACACAACTCAAAAGTGTATTACTCCCAAGTATAAAAGTGTCTTGTTATAATATAATCCGGTGAGTCCGGGGTCGAACCACGGGAAATGATTTAAATTTATTTATTTAATTTTTCTGAGAAAAGAAAAGAAAAATAAAATACATGTAAATTAATTTAAATGAAAATATGAAATTAAATTAGATAAGGTTTGGATCCACTCTTAGTATTAAATACAATCTAACAAATTCTTTTGATCATTTTTATTTAGATTTATTGCCCAAAAATTAATTATATAAATTATCATCATTTTCCAATTAATTTTAATATAGATTAAGTACTTAATGTGCCAAAATTTAATTTATCTACAATAAGTCAAAATACAATTTTGCCATAATTTATACTAAGATATTAAGAATTTATTATGCCAAACTCCATTGTTTGTCTATAATAAATCAAAATTCTAAAATATAAAATATGGGTAGAATTAAATAGAAAATAATTTAATTAATATAATTAAAAATAGAATTTGATTAAATTATATCTATTTGCTAAGAGTTTCACCTTACCCTAACTATAATTATTTAGCTAGACATAATTGAAATAAAAGTAATTATTAAAACTGAATTATACATAATTAAAAGAAACAAAATCAACTAAAATTGGAAATAAAACTAAATTTATTTATGAAAATAATTACCAAAAATATTAAAAACACAATTGAAATTTTATAAATATAAATTACAGAGAATTTAGGAGAAAAATTGGAGAAGAATGGATCTTTCAATACATGAAAATGAGGCTATATTTATAAGAAAATTCATTCATAATCCAAGTGCTTTGTAGTCCATCATAAGCTTTATGTATGCACTCCACACAACCACTAGATCAAGATCTGAAGGCTAGTCATACTTCAAAAGTCAACAAGACACGTGTCATCATTTGAAGCATCCGATATGGTCAAAGAACGGTTGAGATTTGGCGGGTTAATGGGCAGATCGAGTCAACCCAAATACAAAGGTTTGGATTCTCCAACCCAACTCACTAACCACATAGCCATTGAATTATGAATGGTTGAGATTTGGTCAAAGTTGACAACTATCTAGTGCACTCATATCTATCGTAAGATCATTCTTTTTGATCCAATAGTATGCTGCCACATCATCAGTCAATGCCATGTCAAGATATCGTATATGTGAACGATTGTCGTATACGTGAACAATCACCATATACGTTAATAGTGCCGTATACATGAACAAGTACATATGACCCTTTATGTCTCTCCTAAGGTTTTCGAACCTCTGGAATCCAAATTTGACGTCCGTTTATCTATTTGGAGCTTCGAATTACGTCAATGCATTATTTTACCTAATAAACACACAAAAATACATAATATCGAATATTTAAAATCATAATAAGAAATTCATAACATATTACATAATTACAAATATAAATTATAACATAAGCACAAAATATCATTTAATCACTAGATAAACATGCAATTTTTAACACTAATCAATGAGTCTATAAATAAGGGCTAGATTTTAAGGTTAATAATTTCCTTGTTTTGCAATAATCCTATAACCCTCTTGCTTAGTTTTCTCCAAGACATTGTGAGAGATCTAGGCTTGTTCTTGTTCTTCAAATTAAAATGGCAGCAGCTGCTCAACCGTCTGATAGTTTGTCAGTAAACAGCCCATTTGCTACGGGTACCCCCTACCCAAACTACCTCTAGAATTTGTTGAAGAGAGCTCTGAGAAGGACAATTATATATACCTTACCATTAAGTAAAATTAAAGAGAAATCTGCGAATATAAAAAATGAAAAGAAATTATAGCGGGTGTTCTGGAAAGCAGCAAAATTAGAGATGAAGCTTGAAAAGTATTATGATGAAAAAGAAATTATAGAGTTGGTCCTAGAAGACTATATGAATATCGATGGTAATGAAGCTCGGAAGAAGGAGCTAAGGCAACTAGATATCACATTGTTGATCAATTCACTTATGTTTGGATATTAATGAAGGCGGGCTATCTCACTCACAGTTTCAGTTTTTGGATGTATCTTTCTCTTAATAACAAAAATTGTGCGAACAGTGGTTCGAACCCCATAAAAGCATTGTGGGTGTTGAATTCCTTCGTCAATTATGAGTGAAGGTAGTTTTTTTTTCGTTTCGAAATATGAGTGAAGTAAACGTCCTTCGAATATTAGACATGGTAAAATCTGTGCAGTGCTATAATATGAGTTGTAATTTGAGCAACAGTCTTATGTAATTCAAAAAAAAAACATCAATTGTGCATTTGTTTTGAATAGATTCTTTGGTACCCAATTCAAGATTTGTTTTTAACCGTTTTAAAAAGTAAACAAGTACCCACTTTTGAATTGTGTGACTCTTTTGGAGCAATATAATTTGAATATATGTTCCTAGAATAAGAAATTAATAGCCTCGAAAATCTCCAAGTACCAACTTTCATTGCGAGCATATAATGTCTGGTATAATGGTTTAGATCAACGCCATCAAGACCTTGTAATGGGTTGAACCAAACTATTTAAGTGAATCAAGAGCTTGATATGCACAATCACCACTCAAGATCAATCAAGAATCAATCTAAGCTTAACTTAGAATCAAATCTGAATCACAAGCAATCAAAGAACTAAAAATAACAAATGGAAAGAATCAAAATAGTGACACGGAGCATTTACGTGGTTCGGCTATAAGTGACCAACAGAGATGTTTTATGTTACAATTACAGAGGGAATTACAGTGAAGAGATTGAGACCAAGAACAGCTTCCAACACTCTCCACTCACTCACAAACGAAGGCACAAAATTAGTGAAACAATCATGGCTTATCTTTGAATGGTACGTACATTTATTCCATATAATTTTTTTACACATCTCCTTATTACACAAGGGGAATAATAATGGATCACAAGATGTTGTAACTTGGTTTAGCAATAAGCCCAGAAAAGAAAATCAACACAAAAAACTAAAGAAACAACAAAATCGATTTTCACCCCATATGAAAATGAATGAAACACAAACGAAATTAATCAACAATTATTGGCCTTGAAGATTGATCCATTTTTGAACTTTCATCATCTACAGCACCACCAAGACTCTAATTCTTCTCCTGAATCTTCCTCTTCTTGACTGGTGGTTCCTCCTTTCTTTGAACACCAACTTCTTGAGACCACAGTGCTAGTATCGTCAGAGCATTAATCGCCGATTCCATTTCTGTCTCTTCAGATTTCTGTTTTTCTTCCACATTCTTTGACTGTCTTAGCATCGTCAGAGCATTAATTGATTCCATTTCTCTTTCCATATACTGCTGTTCTTCTTCCCTTTTCTGTGACTGCTTCTGCTTTTGTTTTACTTCTAGCGCTGAGTCCATTTCTTTGATTGGAGTTTAAAATCTTCACTTTGTAATTCAGAAATTATATAATGTGAAGAAATAATTCTGGAATACCAGTGTTTTGGTATAGATTCTGTTGGGATTATGTGCTCTTTAAAGCATATTGATTTTCGATTAATAAAATATTTGAGGTATTTATTCAGATATCTTAATTGCATAAATATTTTGAAAAAGCTCCATTTAATCATATTATATGTATTTATGTGATCATCATATGGATTCACGAGAAGACATAAATACAAGTTATCTTATGATTAAATAAATTGAGTTCATGATTGATAAATAGAGTTGGGCACTCTATTTATGTTTAGATCGTAGTAAATTCATCGAATGATTTGTCTTGATCAGGTATGAATTTATTGATGTAGTTTGACTACATTGAACTGGATCACATATGAGATTTAATTAACCTTGAAATGATCATGGACTTATTAAATCTCATAGGCATTGATTTTATTGCAATCTCAATCTTGAGTTAATTATAGTTTCATGTTTATGATTGTCATTTCATTTGAGTTACCAATGGGCACGACGTACATTTGTAGTCAAGATTACCCGGTATCTTGGTGAAAGTAATTATAAGCAGTGAGATTATAGATTAACAAAATAGAATTTGTACAACACATCTCTTGACGGGTTTTCGGTACTTGATCATAGAATTCTCTGGCCAGAGTGTGTCAACATAATTAGTATGTTGAAAATGATCATTAGAGAAAGCCAGTAAGTGTCAAGGAACAAGATGTAATTAAATTGATTGGACAGTTGAGATATCAATTTAATTAGCGATGTGGTACAAAGGATTGTTCAGTAAAGAAATCAATGTGGCATGGGTCGAATTATTATTCGAGAACACTATCCTAGATAGCATACAATTATGGAGGTCGGCCCAATCTTTTAGTGGAGTAGATTTGGAATTAAATAATTAGGCTAGTTTAATTATAGGCCTAATTATTGTAGCCACTATTGTATGTACCCATATGATCCCCGGGTTAGCTCATTTAATTGACTGCACCATTATTGGGTTGATAAGCAAGATAACTAATTTATTTGGGTTAAAAGCCTAAATATATTATTTAGTGGGAGACTCTATTTAATATGCTTATGTGTAAGGGGCCTTGTGTTATTTTACAAGGTGGGCCCCTAAACAAGAATAAGTGTAACGTGGGCTTTATTATTTTTTAATTTAAATCAAATATTTTGATTTAATAGAATTAAAAAATAAGCCTAGGGTTTCCACCAATAAGATATAAAAAGACTTTGTTCTTTTTCAAAAGAATAAGAGAGAGCCACAATATACGAGAGAAAAGAAATTTTTCTCCCTAAATTTAAGAGAAAAAATTTTCTCTTGCTAGTTGCTTTCAAAGTAGTGAAAAAAAAAGCGCCGCACACGTCAAGTGCGAAGTGCAGATCAAACTTGAGTCATATCCTGGAAGATCATTGGTGACGGATCGTGATCTAACAGAATTGGTAGTAACAGATTCGTGACTTGGGAGCCCGAACTTACTTCTACGAAAAAGCAAAGGTATGATTTCAGATTATAGTAATTTATATGTGTATGAGAAGATAAACACGATCCTAATATTTCCGCCGCAAAACTTTTACAAACCGACAGATTCAGGTATCAAGCTGCAGTTAGTTGCAAATTCAGTTAAATGGAAATCTTAAGAGGCTTAAATTGGGTGCGGTTAGTCGAATTCCTAGCAAAATGCGCACCAATTGTCTTCAGTGTTTACAGATTGGTCATGTAATACTAATACCGGACTAAAATGTGTAAAGAATTGTGAAAGGGAGCAAATTTATGACGATTAGCACCATTGGTATGAGCATAACAAAGACAGCCAAAATCACGAAGACGATCGTAGTGAGGTTCAGTCTTAAAAAGCATTTCATAAGGAGATTGGCCACCTAGATTGGGAGTGGGTATACTGTTAATCAAATGGGTTGCTGTTAAAACACAATCACCCCAAAAAGACAAAGGTAAACGTGCTTGAAGGCATAATGCACGTGCAACTTCTAAAATGTGTCTATGCTTACGTTCTGCTACCCCATTTTGTTGAGGTGCCTCAACACAAGTGCGTTCATGCAAGATGCCATGCTCATGAAAAAAAATTGCATTTGATTTGATAAAAATTCACTTCCTTGATTAGTACGAATTTTTTGAATTTGTGTGTGAAATTGTGTCTTGATCAAGAAGTAAAAGTTTTTTAATAATTGAAAGGCTTCATACTTGTGATGCATGAGATGAAACCCAAGTCACAACGAATATGATCATCAACAATAGTAAGAAAATAAAATGCCCCAAAGTATAAGTAGATATGCGATGAGGCCCCCAAATATCACAAAAAATTAATTGAAAAAGCATATCAGAACAATTTTTATTCAACTGAAAAGCACTTCTAGTGTTTTTTGAAAGTTGACAAATTTCACAACAAGAATTAAAAGATGCAAAATCAGAAATAAAAGACAAACGTTGCATTCGATCTTTAGAAGGGTGACCGAGTCGTAAATGCCAAAGAGTAGAATCTAGCTCCTTTGCAACGTTCATCATTGAAGGAAGGGAAGAATGGCCATTAATATGCTCATAGTAATATAGTCCATCTCGAACTTCACCCTTTCCAATCAGCTTCTTCATTGAAAGGTCCAGAAAAACACAAAATGAAGGGAAAAAAAAGCAGCACAGTTCAAATCCTTGGTTAGTTTGCTTACAGATAATAGATTAAAAGTAAAATGAGGAACCAATAAGGCATTATTTAAAGTCAAAGAGGAGGATAATTTAATGGACCCACATTTTGTTGTGGGAACAGTTGTGCCATTTGGTAATCTTACAGGTTTGACATGAGACATGGGCACAGAATTTTTAAATGAAGAAATATTTGGGGTCATGTGATCAGATGCCCCACTATCAATTATCCAAGAATCATTATGTGTGTTAACAACTGAATTACAAGAAGGAAGGATTTTATCAGCTAAATTGGCAGTAGATGGTTGCCCACTTGTTGAAAGTATAGACAATAACTGTTAAAATTGTTCAGCCGTGAGACCGGGAATTTGTATAGCAGGTTGAGATGATGAACACTTGTCTATTGGAAGGGGATGATCATCTAGTTGTTGAGGCTTTGTGGTCACAGGAGCAGCTACATGCGATCGATTTGAATGTTTCCAGTTTGGTGGATAGCCAACAATTTGATAACATTTGGCTTTAACATGCTCATATTTCTCACAATGATCGCAGAAAGGTCTAACTCGTCCTTGTGTCTCTTGAACTCCATGCAAATGGCTAGGATGCGAATGATTTTGACGGTTGGTCATGTGAGTCTTATTGTTGGCTGTCAAGGCTGTTGATTCAATGGATGATTGGCTTGAAATATGGAGAAGTCGTTGACGTTCTTCCTGATGAATAATTGAATAAGCTTTTCCAACATTTGGAAGTGGTTCCATGGCTAAGATTTGACTTCGTACAGAAGAATATGAGTCATTGAGACCCATTCGGAATTGAAATACTTTTTCAGTCTCTAGCAATCCCTGCAATTCATTTGAAGTTTCACACTTGCAAGAAGTAATAGTGGTTAATGTGGACAGTTCATCCCAATAAAATTTCAAAGTATTAAAATAAATCACTAATGATTTTTGCTCTTGCTGGTGATTCCATATGGCCCTCTTAAGCTCATAAATACTTGGATTGTTACTTTGTGAAAAACGTTCTTCCAACCCAAGCCAAAGAGAACGTGGAGTATCACAATAAATAAGACAGCTAGCAAGATTTCTCTCTATTCCATTAAGCATCCATGAAAGGACCATATCGTTGCATCGCTCCCAAGTTTTTAAATCTTGTGAGGTCGATGGAGGTTTTTGTATGCTTCCATCAATAAAACCCAATTTGTTTTTGGCATTCAATGCCATCTTCATGGATCTTTTCCATGTTGAATAATTATCACCTGTTAGCACATTAGATACAAGAATGGCTCCAGGATGATCAGATGAATGATGAAAGTATGGTGAAGAAACATCTGCAATGAGTGAATTTGGTGTTTCTGATGTTGGATTTAAACTACTGGACATGATCGCCAAGGAGAAAAGTAGAGATGAGCAATATTTCTCTCTGATACCATATAAAGAATTGTGAAAGTGCTCAAATTGTATATATTATAGTTATTGTGTACAAGGATCTTTATATACAAAAATATAAGAAACAACTAAGGAAAGCATCAAATGGTCAAATAATAGATAAGGAAAGAATAGAAATGAGAATAAATATGCTAAGTTAGTGGCTAAGATCAAGGACCGATTGATTCTTGTGCTAATAAAATGAATAATTTATAACTTGACGTAACAAACTTAAAACTTAAAATTCTCAAAGCCATTGGCCCTGCCCATGCAAGATCTGCATCTTCCCAATGCTAAAGATAAAATTTGCCAAAAGTTTTACACAGAAAATTAAGGAAGAATAATTGTTGTTTTTAATTAAAAGAAGACTGAATACATATCCAAAAATTGAAAATAGAAAAAATATTTTTTTCACGAATTTAACATTTTTAGCACCTAGGGCTAGATCATACCCTTCACTGTTCCAGCGGGAGCTGCTTCGGCCGGTTCAGCTTCAGTTTACGCATTGGCCTTAGCTTCTTCTGTCCTTGAGAATATCCAACATTATGCATATGCTTTCCCACAACCTTTCTAATTTCTTCTTCATAATTGCACCTTTTAAGCTCCATCTCTATTTTTACTGCTTCTCTGAGTACCCGCCACAATTTCTTGTGTCAATTTTCTTAGATATTGAAGAGGGAGATTTCTCTTCAATTTCACTTAATCTAGAGGCATACATATTTGTTCTTTCTAAAAAGAACTCTCTAACAAGTCCAAGAGGTGGGTGGAGGACTGATGAGCATGCTGCAATTTAAAAATAAAATAAAATAAAATCATTTGTGTTAATTTGAAAAACTTAAAACACTGATAAAGTTTTCAATTGGATTAAAATTCTTTTTTGAACCTTTAAAAATATGGTGTCATGTGATTTTAGTGACAATATATGGATAGGATTTAATTTCTTTATTTTTTTATTTATTAACCATCAATCACCACATGATATTTTTCTCTAAATTCTCTTCGGATATGAGCTCTCCCGAACTTTTAAAAATGTGGTGTCATGTGTCTTTTAGTAATAGTGCGTTAATAGGATTTAACTTCTTTATATTTTATTTATTAACCATCAGTTAACACATGAATTTTTGTTCAAAAGGAATTTAGATCAGTAGAGGATTTGAATTCTTTTTAATCAACTAAACATCACTATAATTTATAATGAGATCACTTTTTTTTTTTTGGGTGAAATTTAACGTTAGAAGGTAAATTCTGTTAATAGAAAAGGAAAAGGATGACATTAATCAGGAACATAATGAGTATAATCCCTTAGAGTTAACAAACTAATAAATAACAAGCCAACGGCAAATAAATAATAGAGAAAGACCATGCATGAAAAGTTCACTTTTCACAACGTTTCATGTTGAATAATTTTAAAGTATTTTATTTAAACAGCTATAATATTTATTGAAAAACGAAAATAAAAAATGAAGTTGTGTTGATTTTGTGTTCATGTGAATTGAAGTTGTGTGGTTGTATTGAGTTTGTGGAATTTACATTCAGGAATGAAGGGAAAACCAGCAATCATATATGTATACTGAAATTGAAATTCCCATATTTGGTTGGAAGAAATGAGAGAAGAGAAGAGGAATGAAATTGAGAGGGGGAGAGAAAATGAGACGAAATGAGAGTCAATCTTGTTTGGTTTAACATAAAATTCACCTCTTTTTCTTTTACTTATTTCTCTTCTCATCCTCTTCGCTCCTCTCTTTTACTTTCCTTTCATTTATTCAAACCAAACGCGTGAGAATATTGGCTACAAATTTCTAAAAATTGTTTCTGATTAAACTCTGCAAATCTTATAATAAAATGTCAAATAAATTTATAAGTTTTAGAAAATTATCAAACATAATTGGTGTCAAACTCAAATGTACTCTTTATCCTTTCTGTTGTAGAGACATGTGACTAAAAAAGAAAAAAAGGAAAAATGTTGTTTGGTTCCTACATTTTAAGTTAAGTGTCTATTTAGTCATTCTATAAGAAAAATACTCAAACTCTCCAAGACACTCCTGCTGTTAATTATGTTACACTTTCATCCTTATTTTTTTCTCTTAATTTTTATAATAATACCCATGCAAAAATCTTGGGACATTAATGCAACAATCTTGGAGGGTATTATTTTTATTGTAGCATAATTAACAACCAAGGTGTATTGGGACATTTTTCAAAATAAAGGAACTAAATAAAGGAACTAAATATATAAATTTCAAAATAAATTTATAACAGAGCTCAAGTCTCCCTTTAATTTAAATTTTTGATGCATAATCAAATGAATGAATAGTTACGTTTTCGAAGCAGCAGCAACATATGATATGATTACTTAGCAAAAAATGCATTTGGAACAAAATATGATGTGTTCATGTGGATGAACACATGAAATGCATCCTTTAGAATTTGGGCATGTTTAGACATATGATGGAAATATTTAGGACTATCAATGTAGGAAGACAGTTTTGAATTTAAAAAATGAAAGAACCAAGTAACAAGCATCTTGTGTTAATTTTTTGGATCAGAAGTTTTCGAAGTTAGTTAACTGTTTTAGCTGTTGTGGCATTGTCTGCGCACGGTTGATATCAGAAAGGTGAAGAGAAGAGCTGAATAGACGAGGAACTTTAATGGAGAAAATAAGAAATCTTCTCTCTAAGATTTCACAGCTTGTAATTTTGTAAAGCAATGCCTAATCTGAAAAAACTGACTTTGACAGAATTCCTTGAACCAAAAATTCGTTGACACAAAAAAATATTAATAAACTACATCTAAGTACTAATGCACAAGTTATGCCACATGGAGGCAGAATCTGTTTATACCAAGAATAAGCTCTCAGTAGGTCGTTAAACAAGGTCAGTGTATCTGCTGGATGTCAGCTCCATCAGGATATCTGCTTCGATAACATTTTGTTTCAATAAAAAGCACGAGGAACACCACGGCCTAGGCCCCATTTCTACCATTGCTACTTGTATGAATGGTAATCTTGATATGAATAGTTATTTTCGATACATACGGATAGCATTTACAACAAATTCCAGGGCAAAATTTACCTTGTTTTGAAATTCCATCACAAATTTTCACCTGGATGGCACCAAGAAATACTATTAGGATTTTCACATTATCGCAATATAATCAAGAGTTTCAGACCCCACAGCCTATTGTATTGATATATTTCAAACATTAGAATTTTGTTTGGCAAAGTAGAGTGTAAGTACCTTTCCACAGGACATTAACTCTCTTCATCTGAACTAAAATCATCCACTCGTCGCTCAGTAATAGCAGGAAATAGCCGCTGACGAAGATCGAGCGAAGGTTGCTGGGGGGTATCAGAGGAAGATGATGCAGTAGATCCCTCTTTTTTCAGTGACTTTGTTGACTTCTTTGGGCCATCTTTCACCTGTTTGCATGCCTTATCTAACATTATCAAAAAGTCCCTTACTATGCTAAACAAACGTAAACCCTCACCCTTCCCTGCATTCCCACGAAAATAATCACCAGTGCTCTTCGCCAGACTCATGATTCTCTTTTCTTCCTCTAACAGCCACATGACGTCACCCTCAGCATTCTGCACAAAACTTTTCAACGTTTCGTGAAACCCACTATTTTCCTCTAAATTCTTCATATCCATGTTCAGAAAATCTCGAGTTTTTTATAGTGCATGGCCGAGTTTGGAAACAGTTCCAGTTAAGCTGTCAGCATCTATAGCTGCTGCTTTCTTGACATTCTCAAGTTCACTACTTAGATGCGAAACTGCCTGAAGCCCTAGGTTGCGATAGTGCTCATCTGTCTCATTAGATTTAGAAGTTTCTTCCAGAAGATCATCCGTTTTGACACTAGAGAAGCTCCTGCTCTCCCTTGCTTTTCGGGCAGCTCTCACACCTCCGGAACGAATTATCTCCTGGACAACAAAATGCAATAGAGTGGTCTTGCCATCTACACCTTTCACGTCAGATAATTTCAGAAGTGTATCAAGTTTGAATGCCTGTGCACCCCCACGGAAAGTGCCATCATTCATGCGATTGCCAGTTTTAAGAACAGCTTCTAGAAGCTTCGGAAATAGTCGGCTATTTTTGAGTTCATTGCAAGCAACCTAGCCATAAGATTGTGACAACATTCAAGTCAGACACTTGTTAAAGCAGATAAGCAGAAAACCATGAAGAACTATGTGACTCAGCGTAAGCATCGGAAATTTTCTATGCATTCACATTCAGAAGGTATCTGAATTTAATTTTTCCAAATATTGCACATGTTCAATTCTGTCTACAATTGGTTCCGCATATATCACAGATATGGCTCTTTCGATTCTGGAAATATGAATCATTTAGGCACTTAAAAAATTATCCAGTCATGCACATGGCAGGATTTCAGAATCATTCATAAAGTAGCAAAGAGATAAACAAGAAATACTGAACCTAAAGAAGTGTCTCAGCAACAAACATGAGTAGTTTTAACACATTTAAAGTAGTAGGCAAAAAATAGACGACTTACGATTAGGTTGGTACTAAAAAGTTCAACAATTATCCATTGTGAAAGCAACATGTGACTTCCTCTTTCAAATGTACTAATGACTAATTTATATACTTGAAGAATGTTAGACAATGAGCTAGATGTAGCATAGCAACAGATCCTAGAAGGGATGCAAATTAAAATCCAAGGTCTTACCGCCAGGCTTTCAAACGACTCTTTTGTAGCAGAGGCATCCTCCGGAAGAGTACACATGAAAAGCAGTGCTTCCAGTCGTTTGAAAGAGAATGGAATGTCAACCAAGGCTTTCAAGAACTGCTCATCTGGCCCAAGTTGAGAAAGTTCACCATTGAACAGCCTAAGCTTCAACTCTTCTTCGGCTGTTGGTGCCATCTTCAGCAAAGTTTGAATGAGTTCTGCTGGAAGCTCGTTTCATGATTTAATCAAAACAGGTTAGATTGCCACTATGCACAGGAAAATCCAACAGAATGGCCCCAAAAATACCCCACTTTCAGTTTAAAAAATAACCAGTTTTCCCGAAACAACATTTGCATAATATTATGAGTTTGATTTAATTCACCAATCGAAGAAACATGTGCCAGAGCTTCAGATCTGAATAAAAAAGAGTAAAAGCAATGACACTGGATAAGTGTGGACAAACTAACCTTCAAGGTGACAAACTTCTTCCAATGTTGCATTCAATGCCCGAAGCACAATTGACAAATTTTGCGCCTTTTTCTGATCAATGATCTGAATGTACTGGGGTCCTGGATCTAAGGAAGACTCTTTCTTTTTTTGATTTTTATTCTTTTCGGAATACCCAGATAGAGTTTCTATCATCTCCTTATTAAATCTGTAAAATCAGTATAGTACAATCAGTAGCTGATAATACTTTATGTTTTACTGGTTGATCCAAAAGCCATATAGTCAGATATACAAGGTACATGAAAAAAGTCAGCTGGATAGGAATAGGGAAGAGAGAATTTGAAACTTACTGGAATGATCTTGATTTAATCTGATGCCAAACAATTGAATTATCTGGATTGGCTAGAACTTTATCCCAGAAGTATGGCTTCAGCTTGGTTTAAGGGGCATTGGCATCACCCTCGGCACCAGCTTCTTCACTAGAAGATGAATGCTTTTGTCCAAGAGGTGGCCTATGAACCTTTGACCGGCTGGCATAGGTGGTGGCGGTCGAGGAGCAGGACCACCCCTTGGAGGAGGGGTTGGTGGAGGACCAGGTTTTGGTGGTGGAGGAGGTGCTCTAGGGGCAGGAGCTGCAGGAGGGGAAGGGGGAGGACCTGATGGTGGAGGAGGCCTGAGAGAAGCAGGTGGTTCATGAGGGAGAGGTTCTGCCCTGCCAGGTGGCGGCTTTAGAGGAGGCATTCCCTGATGGGTGGAACCAACTTCCAGGAGGAGGCTTCAGAGGGGGTAATACCTGTCCATTTTCATCAGAAGATTTGGCAGTGCCACTGACAGCTCCAAATGATGCAGTTCCATTAAATTTCACAATGTCAAGCTTCTCTTCTTTGATCGAATTTCATAATCCTGAAAGATCAAAGTTTAAACTGATGTCAGATTGTGTTGAACAATAGTAGATAACAATAAAGCTATGGAAGTATATCTATACATACCAACAGAGTAATCACTCAAGCTTAGGCTGAGAAGGGGCCTCTTATCATTTCGCCTACCTCCAGAACCAGTTCTATAGAACCGACTACAACACAAAAATAGCAGTGTAGCAGCAACAAATGTCACAGCTGCTCTTACAACAACAGCAATAATATCAGTATTATGGTGATTTGTTTTATCATCAGCCGGGGCACTTGTGCCAGAACTTGAATTTGTGGTAGAATTATTGTCAACTATAGGAGATGAACTAGAAACACTTGGGAAAAATGGCGCTGGTGGAGTAAGAGGCTAAGGTTTAAAATTTTGTCTGGGGCTAGTGGCAGGGGCAATGGCAAGAGCACATGTATGTGAAGGGGTAGGGCCAGGGGCAACAGCAGGGCCAGGGGTAGAGGCACGATTAGGTATTTCAGCAAGGCTACGATGCAATACAAGGCGCTGGTTCTGCCTTGGAGCATTAAGCCAGGGATGTAAAGACTCAAGATAGCTCTTGTACCAAAGCCACCTCCTCTAGAGACATGGAGCAGAAGATTGTTCTTTATTATACAATGTAAAAGAGTTTGCTTCAAGTGGGGATGCTGCGCATTATTTAATTTCACTAAGTTCGGTTTCAACAGTGACTGACTTATTGAGTTGCTTTCATCAGTGCCACTAGTTGTTTCTTCTAGAAGGCATAGGTTGAGATCTTCAACAACTTCCTTCAATCGGATCAAATCAATCCCACAGTTGAACCGTAAAAGCTGTGCCTACAATCAGAAAATTTCAATAAATTTTAGTCTCCACTTATGCACTCTAGTAGCTCAGCTATAGCTAATGCATTAAATTGACTTAAGGCACAAGAGCACAACTTAGGTACAGCTATTGCATTAAATTGACCCTCATAGGTAGTTAAAATATAGTAATTCTGTTCAACTTGAATTCTAAAGAGACTCATATGTATGTCTAAAAAGTAAAAAAATAAAAATAAATAAATAAATAAAGGAAATGCTGTGAAACACCTATTTCTATTACAATAAAAAATATACCAGTAAGTAATTATCATGAGCACATCACAAGACAGGAGGTAGAAGGTTTTTCTGCTGGGAGAGTTTTGATTACCAATACATAAAGACGGAATACAAACAGTCACTAATTGTTAAATCTGCTAACCTTAGACTTGGACTTCAAATTACAATGCCTTAAACTAATTCTTGTTAAATTCTTTGGCACGCCAACTATATATTATGCAAAAAACAATTTCATTACACAAAATTCAGAGCTTTAGCCTGTGCATAAGCTTCATAACTGAAGTTGCACCCACCATGACAATATAAGGTCATTGCAATCACATTCCTGATCCAGGTTATAAATTTTAAGCTACCAACCAAAACCAATTAGCTTGCTATCATATCTCAAAATGCATTGTCAATAAAGCTAATTACTTGAAAACAAAAATAATCAACTGCAAAAGCATATCAAGCAAAGCAAAAAATGAATTATGGTCTTTTACCAAGTTATCGTCAATGTCCCCAGTGACCAGATCAATTACTTTGCAAAGAAATTCTTCTTCTCTCGTCCTCCTATATTATGAGCTGACCACCAATGATCCACAAAGTAGAACTACCAAAAACATGAAACAACTTCTTATCACACCCATATCTTCTTGAATTATCATCACTATCAAATACAAACCTTTTCATTTCTTCAATATCTAAACCCCATAAAACAAGCAAAACCCTAATGAACCTCCTTCATAACCAAAATAAACCACCATCAAAGCTTCAACTTTAGAGCATTTAACAACATCCCAATTTAAATATTCTTTGCAAAAACCTCTCTTTGAAAGATACCAACCAACAGCAGGTACATGAAAGGAATCAATTAAAAGTTTGAAACTGGAATTGAAACTCAAATAACCAAACAAAACCCAGAATTTACTTTCCCAAAAAAGGCCAAAACAAGGAACCAAATGGCTTTTAAAGCGAAACACAAAAAACAAAATTCAAAATTTGCTTAAAGGGAGCTTAGAGCCACCCCCAAATCAAAATAAAAATATAACCTTAAATTGAACAAAACCCTAAAAATCCAAAATGTGAATATGCACAAGAAGGAAGGTCCTCTGTTTTCTGTGTGAGGGAAAAATGAAATGGGTCTTCGATTATGGGCAGATCCAATCAAATAAATTAGCTGCTTAACGCTTGTAAAATAAACTGTTGACCTTGAATTACTTTTGAAGAATATTTTTCGCAGAGATGTTTCGTTGAAACGCTGACAAAATAGAATCAGCGGTTTTTTTTTTTTAATTCCACTGTTTTGTTTTATTTTTTTTTGGTTTTTTTTTTTTAAATTTATGTTGGGTATATTTTGAAATTTTTGTACCGTTTACCAGATCAGACCAATGAGGAGCGAGCAAATTTTGATGCCTTTGGGTGGGACAAAGTTGGAAAAAAAATAATATAGTCCTCGTTCAATTTCTGCACTAATAAAATTCTTTGGGAAATTTACGGGACATGGCTACTTTTCATCTTTTTATTTTAAAAATAGCCACATTTTCAATTTTCTTACAAAATTAATTAATTATATACTTATTAGACCAAAATACCCTTTACCATCCAAAACCAAAATGCAGCATATACAGGCGATGGCATGTGCGGGCGATGGAGGGAGATGATGCCCGTAGCCCGCAACATGTGAGGGCGATTGCGGGCGATGATGCCCATCGCCTGTAGCCCGCACATGTTGCGGGCGATGGTAGGCTATGCCATGTTGTGGGCTATGGGCAGACGGGTGATGGGCGCATGTGAGGAGTTTTGGGCAGAGGCATTTTGGTCTAGAATAAGTGTATATGACTACTATTATAAAAAAATTTATTCTTTGGCTAATTTTGATAATGTATTTTAGAAAATGGCTACATTCGTAAATTTCCCAAATTCTTTTATGACACTAAAAACAAATTATTTTTAATAATATATTGTGCATTTTTTAATACAACCCATTATCCACATCAGTCCAATTGGGTTGTATTATAAAAAAATGTATGTTTTAATTAGACTTTTATGTTTTACCTAAATAATTATGATTGGCTTTTGAAGAAAAGATGCACAAGCTATCAAAATTAATTATGACTTTTATGTTTTATCACAGATGGCATTGTGTTTTTGTCGTTAAAATTAGAAAGCTAATTGAATACTATAAAAGAAAAAAATCATGCAATAAAAAAAAAGGATTTATTTTTTAAAAAATGCATTAAAATGAACTTAATTACTGATTAAAAATACATTGAAAATAAGGGCCTGCAGATGTCAAGAATACTATATCTCGTACTTGAACACCGTTAAATGGTTAAAAAATCAATAAAATTTAAAACATTTATGACGATATTTAAATTGTATACTACGGTCAAAAAAATAAAAATTTTGTTGGAATAAATTTATCTCTAATAGTGTATCATGTAATATAATATCTAATTATCCATTGAGTAGATATAATTTTGCATAACAAGTAATTTTTATTATTTTACCGCTTACACGTCATTTAGGGATGGTAAAATCTGGATTCGGGTCCGAGTTCGGGTCCGGGTTTATCTTTCCTCGTTCGGACCCGAATGGCATTTTCTTGTCTTGGGACCCGGGCATAGTAAACGCGGTTTTTCGACGACATCTGGGCCGATGCCTGGGTTCAACCTGGATTTTTTCGGGTTCCCAGATCTCGGGTTTTAAACCCGGATTAGTGAATCAAGTTAAAAAAAAAACTAAAAAATTAAAAAACACTTCATCATCTTCTATTCCTCTTCGTTTGACTACTGCTCACTCATCAAAATTTCATCAATCGGTATTGCTTCCTCTGGAATTCCATCTAAAAGACATGGATAAATCATAAACATAATTCATTTTATAATTAACAAAAGTAACAACAAACGCAACAACTTCTTCCATTTCATATGTCATTTTATATGTTATTTCTAATTGCAACTCTCACATTTTGAATCTAATACCATTTCGAATCTATTAAACTGCAACAATAAAAAATCATTTCAAAGCATAAATCACATAATCACATAAGCATAAATCATGATTCACGAATCCAGTATTCATGAACTTTAAGGATCGACGTCCGTGAAGCAACGAACGAGAGAAGGTGAGTTGCTTACTTATGGACAAATCTGGAAGTACTGGTTATTGGTCGCGACGGTGGTCGATGATGATGAACACGGCGTTTCATGACCTCAAATCTCGATCGCTTTGTTCGCCTTCACCGTATCGTCTTTGTATTCTCTACAAACGGCGTCGGTTGATGATGTTGATGATGACCGAACCGCGAAGGTGGTGATTGGAGAAGCATGACCAGAAGCAGAAGCATGGTGATTTGATTTGATGAGAAGATGAGATGAAGAGAAATGAAATGTTTGATCCTTTGGCTTTGGGCTTTGGCGACTAGAAATGTGAAACGGGCATCTTTTTTTTTTTTAATATTTCTATTTATATTAAAAAATAATTTTAAAAACTAATATTAAATAAAGACATCCGGATCCGGATTCGAATCTATGGGTTCACCCAAACCGGACTCGGATCCGAGATACACCGGGTCATCAAAGTTGCATCCGGATACCAGATTAATGTTTCATCCGGTGCGAGTTGAACCTGAATAGGATTATCCAGGTTCATCGGAGTACTGGACCGAGTCCGAGTTAAGTTGACATCCCTAATCATCAACGTTTTTTCGAATTGCTGTCATTGCCTCTATTGATTTTAAATAATTTATATTTAAATATCTTGGAAAGTGTTGTTAAAAGTTTTACAGCTATTGAAAGCAATTTTACCTGTAATTATTTAAATTTTATTAAACGAAAAATTGTTATGTTAAATAACATCAAACCTACCATACATGTTTATTGATTTCATAATTTTTTTTATTAGACTATCATTGTTTGCAAATTACATTATCCTCCGAGCTCATTAATTATTATATCTCAAGAAATCCATTTACCAACTAATTAGGCTTAAGCTTCTAGATTGGACAATTGTTTTAAGATTGAAAACTTCAAATCCCAACGGCTATTTGGAAAATTGAACTTATTCTACCCTTTATTTTTTGAAAATTGTTAAACAGCAAACGTACTAGCATACTCTACGCGTACTTGATAAATGAATTAAAATTTCTTCTCTTCTTCGTATATTATTAAAAGGTTAGAAGAATCTTTCACTCGTTATGGTTTATTCCAATTACTAAAATCTCTTCAATGACACAAAAGGTCTAAGATTTGAATCTGCTCACGTAAGTAATGAGAGGGCTTCAATGATACAAGAGGTCAAGGATGTTACCATCACTAGTTGATAAATCGACAAGCTCTAAATTGGACGGTGGTCGTGGTGTCTCTCAACTAGTTATAACATATTGGCTAATGGTTACCAACCATTTTTTCGATAACAAAATATATTCGTCAATAGTATTTGTACGGTTGTTTGAATCCATCAATAAAGATTCTAACAGTACTAATAAATGTCTGTAACTGAATAGCAAACTAGTGACAGCCACCAAAGAGTTTCTATCTTTAATAGAAATTTAATATGAATAATAATTTAAAATATTAAATATAAATTTAGTCTTACTTTATACCAAACACGATATTATATTAAATTTTATATGCGTAATGCATCATTACTGTACACTTCATTCCATTCAATTTTATACAATCCATACAATTCAATGCCACAATAACCCTGACCTTTTGATCAAGATAACAATGGGGAACGGGCAGACTTATCTGGTCATACCATGCAACATCCAAAATGGCTTCAGCCTCCCATTTTTTTTTTTTTTTTTTTTTTAATGGCTAGAAATTAAAGTGCAATCAAGTTGATACTAATCGTGTTTTTTTTTTTATAAAAAGTTGCTCTGCAGATGCCACATACAAGATGCATTAATGCAATGCACAAATCTCCCTTTAAAGTAGTCAAAAACTAAGTGGTGGTGAAAGGGAACGCACATGAAGAGACTATATATAATTAATTACATATAAAGAGGGCCAATAAGAAACATGACAACATGCCCCCATACCCTACAAATGTTCCTTTCACAAAGCTTTTGCATCATTAAATGTCAGGTTATTTCCGCCCAGCTCCCAAATATTTAGACATTTTCTACCCCTCACCCACTTATTTTAATATTGTACACCGTACCTCTATTTTTGTCAACTCTACCGTTAACTTAACAAAGAAAATGGAAAAATAATAATTTTGTATAAAATTAAAATAATATATAAAAATTAAAAAAAAAACTCTTCTTTTCCTTCGTTTTTTTTTTTTTAAAATCTTTTCTGATTTCTCTCCTTCTTTCTTTCTCCTCCTCCTTCTTCGCGTCTTTTTTCCTTCTTTCTTTTTTTCTTCTTCTTCTTCTTCTTTGCCTTCTTCTTCTTCTTTCTTTTTTTTCTTCTTATTCTTCTTCTCCTTTTTCTTCTTCTTGCCTTTGACTACTTGTTGCCCGTCGTGCGTGATCTCTGTCCGGCTTGAATCGACAACCAAATGATGCCCGTTGCGTGATCTCGCCACCGCTTGAGACCGTCACCTCCACCGTTGCACGAAACCGACGATGCCATTCGCTCGAAAGTGCGCCGCCGCCTCGTAATTTAATTTCGTGGTTTGATATATTTATTTTAAGGGTTTTTTATTTTTGGGTTCCTTTTTCTTGAATTTTCCTGGTTTGGATTTCATTTGTAATAGAATTTTATAGTGAAATTTACAGTCAGGGCTTGATATAATTAGATTAGATTTCTCTATTATTGGGTTTTGTTTGTTTTGGTGGGATTATTGGAATTATTTTGTAATGTACTTGATGATTTTGTGTCTCGATTTTCTTCTTTCACCTTGGAATCATGCTTTGTCTACGATTTTGTAGTTTGCTGGTTTTACACTTTGTTATGATAACGAAATACAAAAAATATAGTTTGAATATAATTTAAAAAAATAAAAAAATAAATATTATTATAATAAATTTTTATTTCTTGATGTAAATTATATAAGTGGTAGGGGTGTTTTAGTACTTACACACTCAATTCATTTCAAATTAGGGGTGGTATGGTCTTTTAAGTTAATAACTGCCTAAACCGTTAGAATTAACTGATTTTTTAACGGAAATGGGGCGCGGTGCACAATATCGAAACAAGTAGGTGCGAGACGTAAAATGTCGAAACATTTGGGGGCAGGACGGAAATAACCTTTACATGCCCTTAATATGTCAATTTCATAGTTACGTTAAGCAAATGAAAAACCAAATGGGTGGAATTATAGCTGGAAGGCTCTGTAAGCCCATTATTAGCAGGAAGTTTCTGATCTAGTTCTTTAGGCGTAGCTCAATTAGCCTTGAATGAGCATTAGCCACATAAATATCTTTCTTGTTAGGGCTAGGCCCTGGTCAACTAATAGAGGGAAACAAAATTGCATACCCCGGTCACCTGAGTTCAAATAATTTGGAAGTAATAATTGGTCTTTAATGGGCGAGGTTTTCTGATCTTCATCCAAATCTTTTAAAGAATGTTTAAAAATCTATTATTTAGCAAATAAACCATGTCTCCAATTGTGAAAGTTAGATGATTTGTGCTTAGAATTTTCATCTACTATGAATTTTCATGAAGTTTCTGGTGTGCTGAAATTGTATGGATGGCAAGGCTTGATGGTGAGTGCTCTAGGAATTCTGCTTTGGAAAATTTAAGAAGATTCTCGTCTAATGGCAATCAAAGCAAGCACTTCAATTCTATCACATTACCTTCTCCTATTGAACAGACTAAGTCAGTGGTTGCCAGATGGCATTGATACATGCCTAATCTGCTAGCAAAAAAATTCCATTTTTTTTCCAATGATCAAACCGTGGAAGAAACAATATTCCATTTTACTTTATAGCCCTCCAAATATTCCAAGAGAATTTGTCCATTGCTTTTTCTAAAGGCATTTTCAACACTATATATAAAAGCAAACAAACAGCACATCTCTCCCCAGGGAAGTTGTGCAATTTTCGGTCTTTTAGTCTGGAATGACCAGTTGCATAAAGCTTGAAGTTCATACAGATGATCACACTCCACATAAATGGTGTGTTGCATTAGGCGAGGACGTGTTCAAAAGATTTCTCTCCCAGGGAAATCCAGCTGTGCACAAGGTATTTGGTGATGGCTCTCTGTTCAGTCCATTGTTGTTCAGAAAATTCTTTGATCCTTCTGATGCCTTTCCCCTATGGGAATTTGAGTCAGATGTTTTGTTATCTCATCTTCGGAGCACTGGCCAGAGTTCTGTTGATTGGCTTCAGACAGACCAAGCTTATGTACTAAAAGCAGAACTGCCAGTTAAATGTTTAAGCACATTTTTTTTTTTAACTTTTTTTTTTCCCCAATCTTTAATTATACATGGTTACTTGGAACAGAAGAAACCAAAGGAGTTGAGGCATTTTCCTAGAATTTACTTGTTTTTGCTATAGGTTTACAAATCAGAAGCAAGTCAAGCATTGGTTTTGTAATATTTAAAGACTAAACACTATTGCTTTTATTGTTTGAATGCAGGAGTTGGGAAAAACCAAGTGCAAGTCTCTGTAGAAAATGGCAAGATTGTGGAAATTTCTGGGCAGTGGAAGGAGCAAAGAGATCCCAGGACAAAGGACTGGAGAAGTAACCATTGGTGGGAATATGGATACGTTCGGAGGCTCGAGCTGCTGGAAGATGCAGACTGGAGGAAGACAGAAGTGTATTTGAGTAACGACGTGCTTCTGGAAATCAGAATTCCCAAGAATCCTTCAAGTTGTGATATTTCCCACGGAAATGGTGCCGCGACAAAAAATTCTGAAGCAATGTAAGTTTGAGGAGGGTGATACATTCTGCTAGTTGGAAAAAAAAAATTCAATCTTGACAAAAATGAAAAATTTTACATGATTAAAGTATATAACATTTACTGACTACATATGTAAGATTATTTGTATAGTCCATGCTATTGTTAATTCCAGCTAGCAAAGAGTAGATGAAGGCTTGACGAACAGTAATTATAATAGAACAAGGACCATTTCTAAAATGGTAACTTGTCAAAGGGGTTAGTGATCAGCATGAAAAGGTCAAACATTTTTACCAAACAGAATTGACCCTCTTTCCCCTCTCTCAATATAGGCCTGGATTTTTGCCTTTGTGCTATCTAGCAGTTGCATGTAGATTAGATATGCAGGACCAACAAAAATGAAAGAATAAATTCCTTACCAACTTATTGTGGACAGTTCAATGGGTTGATCTCCGCAGTATTAGAATAATTGATTTTTACTCACCCAAGCTTTTAATGAAAATATATTGATTTTTAACCCAAACACCAAGGGGATGTAGCTCAGATGGTAGAGCGCTCGCTTAGCATGCGAGAGGTACGGGGATCGACACCCCGCATCTCCAATTTTTCTCATTTTTTTTTGTTCTGATTTTCAAATCTTTTGTCTCCTCGTCCAACCTGATGGGCTGATGGCCTATTACGAGTTTGACAATCTTTTGTTTCTGGCCCAATATAATTAGGCTGAAGGCCTATTACGAGTTTTTGTTTCACACACGTGGGTAAGAGAAGCAAAACTGTTTCCCTTTCCGATTTTTGTTTCACATACTTTTAAGGTTTCAGTTTCGCACTTGCTAAGGATTTGGAGCTATTTTGGAAATTTAAAAAAGAAATAATAATAATAAATAAATAATCTGTTTTCTTATCCCATCATTCCCCCACTTTAATTATTATTTTTGAATTACATTATAATATTATATACACACACACACACACACAAAAGTCTACTAAAATCTCTTAATAAGTTCTATGAGGCATTCTGGATATTAAGTTCAAAATCTACCAAAATTTTTTTCTTAAATATTTAAAAGAAAATCAAAATCTATTAAAATAGGATGTTTGGGTGTAGAATAATTGAGGAGCTAGTAATTGTAGGAGGGGGCGTCTTTTTCAATCAAAGATTGAACAATGCCACTTGTTCCACATTCTTAAATAATAATAAAAGCCCAAATCTGATGAAGTTGAGTAATAATAATAGATCCCTCCCAATTTCTTGCAGGCCAGCCATGTCGCTCCAAAACGTGGTCCAAAATCTTAAAAACTAGAACCAGTAAACAAAATGCAGCACCCAATTGTAGCCACAACCGGCCAAGATACAAATCAATACTGCCCTAGGATTCCTCCACGTCTCTAAAACTTTGCCATGTGCTTGGTTTCTTGAGCTATAAATTTGTCAAACACAAAAGACGAGTAGCTTATGTAAGATATTTGATCCCATGAATTAACACACATTGTGTGACGCAGTGATGAACCTCTAGATTCAAAGCTCACTTGGTTTCTTTGACTCACTACTATGTGATTCCCCAATTGTATATTATTTCCCCATCAACTAACCTATATATATATATATATATATATATATGTAATTGATTAATCTTTGATTAAGCCAAGAATCTAGGATAGATTTAATTAGTTTAGGGAGCGTCCCTTGGGAAATATCAAGAATCTTTTCAGCACTTGACTTTAATTTTGTTACATTCCATGCTCTATATTAATATATAACTCGATAAGTTCAATATTATTGTCAATGTCTGACCTTACATTCAGTCATTTATATATGTATATATATATAAATAAAACTCAGAATGTCTAAGTTAATATTCGTTTTACAGTCACCTTTATTAGTTTTTTCTGTATATTACTATCTGGTATCCGAAGATTATGTTGGCCCCCAACTGATTCAGATAGGACCACATAAGATGACAAAACTCTCTCAACGAAAGCATTTAAAGCGATTGCATTCACAAAACTCAACCAAAGACCTTAGTTAGTTTGTAACTAGCCCTACATCTTGGTGATCTACGCGTTACGTTCGTTGGTACATTCACCTTTATTATTGAATCAAGGCACAACATGTCATTTACTTAACTTAAAACCTTTATTTTTTTTTCTTAATATACAAATATATTACCTTACAATATTAATTAGCTAGTAATATATACAAATATATATTACTATTTTGCCCTAAATTAGTTTGAGTATATTTATTCTCATTTCTACACAAGATGATTATCCATTTCAATGTGCAATTTGATTAATTCAAAGCATCTCTAACTTTTTAAATATATTAAAAACTGTCTGAATTCAAGAAATATTACTTGATGACTTGTAACAGTTGATCACCAAGAGTACAAAACGTTTTCCACACGATCAATTATAGTCTTAACAAGACCTAATAATTTTGTAATATTTGGCCATGCATGCAAATAAATAAAATTAACCATAGGGAAAGTAGTCCAACTAAATTATGGTAGCTTTCATCATATTTATGTTGAATCAAATAAAAGCACAACATTGCTTAACAAAGAGGGAATTTATAACCAAGGAAAATTCTCACCTAGTATATATGATAGTTACTATTCTTAATTTTGTTACCACCTCAAATATCCATTAGTTTCTCATACACATATCACTCTACATTATATTCATGGACGATCAAAATCAACAAATTATTATAACCTTTGCTTGTAAAAAAGGAAATACTATCTTGTTAATTGCCAATTACCTGCAACAAAAAGGCAAGCCATGAACATCATCAATTGAGACTCAAGAACACAAATTTGAATCAAGAAAGAAAGATGCTTGGTCTTTGTTCAATTAGGTAAAGGCGTAAAGCAGGTTGTAATCCGCATTTATAAGCTGGAAAGTGACCATTTAGCATATCAATTTATCACTACATATATACACGCTTGTCTTTTAAAATGGAAGTGTTAGTTCAACAAGTTTGGCACAAAACTTTCCATATCTGCAACTAAATATAAAGAGAGAATTTTTTTTTTTCAATTTAAGGATAGGGCACATTCACAGCCAACCATGGAACGTGTTAACATGCACGCAAAGTGTAAAAATATTTTTGAAAAATAAAAATAAAAACAACTGGATATGGGTATGTATATGGCTAATGAAGAAGCCTCCAAAAAGAGTACAAGAAATTAAACACATCACCACATGAATGCAGCAGGGTACAAAAAAAAAAATTTTTTTGCAAAAAACTTTTTACTGTATCATGTGGGTTGGTTAATTTAAATCTTTTTTTTTTTTTTCCCTATATTTGTGAGTGTTTGCCTTTAAAGAAAGAGTGAAGGAAAAGTTTTCCGGGAAAATTTTTATATAAAGGTGAAAATTTCTTAGGAAATTTACGGATATGACCACTTTTCATCTTTTAATTTTAAAAATAGCCACACTCTAAATTTTCTTACAAAGTTAATCAATTATATACTTATTGGACCAAAATATCCTTTATCACCCAAAACCAAAACACAAAACATATGCGGGCGATGATGCCCATTGCCCGCGCATGTTGCGGGCGATGATGACCATAGCTCGCAACATGTGCAGGCGATGATGCCCATTACCCTCAACATATGCGGGCGATGATGCCCATATGACCATCGCCCGCTCATGTTGCGGGCGATGGGCACATGTGAGGAGTTTGGGCAGGGACATTTTGGTCAAAAATAAGTTTATATGGATACTATTATAAGAAAAATTATTCTATGACTAGTTTTGATAATGTATTTTGAAAAATGGCTACATTCCTAAATTTCCCAAAATTCTTGGCACCCATTTGACGCAAGAGAAAATACTAGTTAATTATTTCCACAGATGAGCCTGCAAAGGTAAAAGTTTGAGGAAATAATGGCTTTATTTGGTATAGAAAGTTACAAACAATCAAACAACAAGGAGAGAAGAAATTTTTTTTTTTTTTCACACCTTTTTAAAGCTAACAAGTCTTGTTATTTAAGGCTTGTAGAGACTGGAAATTTAAGTTTATGGGTTTGTTATTACCTAACAAATACTATTTCATTAGAGTTTGGCATTTAATTTATTAATTCAGCTAAATAATTAATTAATACGTGTATCTCATTAATTAACATTTTTATACACATTCAGAGCCTAGCTACCTAATCTTACCAAGAATGAATCAAAAGTAGTTCATTAATAGATGAATAAAATTCTACTTGATTTTAAAATTTAATTTATGTTGATGCTTTAATTCTTTCCTGTTTAATAAAAACTTTAGCTTGACATAATCAAGTTAATCAACTATTTTTCTTATCTAATTATTTACTTGTTCATCATCATATTTGATTTTGTACAAATATTTTTATAGGCCAGCTCCATTGCTCCAAGCAGTATCATCATTTTCTATACTTCAACGACCACAAACTAATTAACTAATATTACAGAATTATTTTTTCTTATTGTAATTAATGTATGTGGTTATCCAATACATTGTAACCCTAATAGAAAATAATTTCCCCAAATTTTATTAATTGAAGCACAGCCAATTTTTTTATTGATAAATCTTTAACAAAGGGCAGCAGTGATTAATTTTATTTTGAGGTTTTATTAGTTCTTTTGGATTAGACTTAATTTGTGCACAATGTCACATAATTATATAAATTCTTTCTTTCACTAAATTATTAGCAAGAGTTGAATGTAGTAAATATTAAATTCTTAACCTCATGAAAATGAAAAAACACCATCATATTCATTGGAGTCCACATCTATGATGCATAGATTAAATACCTTTTTTTTTAATAACTTGCTTTTTCTTTTTTTCTATATAAATAACTTGCTATGTCAATGAATCTTAAATTACTGCAATCAATTACCGTAGGACCACTTGTCCTTGTATAGTCAATCTATCATCGTTGCAAGAAATAACAATCAAAATAATTATAACATTCTTAATTTTACTCTTAAAAAAATAATGAAAAAGAATCTATATAATCTAAAATTTTATTTAGTTAAATAACCTAAGATTCAAGTAAATTTGGAATCTAGATTGTCTACTAATTACATGAAATATTCTTTTGAAAAACATTTTTTTTATTTTTGAAAAACATTTATACATTATATATATACATGATTATATAATCATGATTTGGCTTTTATTAGATTGTTCACCAAACATTAATCAATTAAACCAACATTATTGATTATACATTTATACATTTCAGTTTCTAATTTTATATTAAACCTACTCTGATCCATTCTTAAGGAGTTGCTTAGTTGTGAATGGACATCTTTACTCCATAAACAAACAATCAATATCAGCCAAAAAGGTCATTCAACAAAAGGGTATTATTGTCATTACGAACACTCACTGTCGCTTTCACATAGCGTACCGCCTGCTCTCATTTTAAAAACGCATAATTCAAAACACAACGGTAAAATATTGAATAATCGAAAGATACATTTACCAAAATACCCCTAGAGTCTAAAATATTCAAATATTTTGGGAAAAAAAATTCATTCCTCTATCCGTCAGTCTCAGTAGCAGCAGAGACACTGCAGCGCTTCTTCATCATCGATCCATCCATCCATCAATAGTCATCTTCCTGATCGTAAAAGCAACGGCTGTGATTAGCTTTCGGTAGCTTCGAATGAAATCAATGACCCCACTTTTCTGAAAACCCAAAAAATAAAAACCTTCAAAATGGCTTCTAATAACCAGAACAAGCCTCCAGTTCTTAGCAACAACATAACAAAAGCAAGCCCTTCCTCCAATGTAAGTAATTTTTTTAACTAAAAAAAAAAATTCAACATCTGGGTTTTGTTCCTTTTCATTTTCTTGTTAATGGGCTCTCTTTCATTTCCTTAATTATGGTTATAGATTTGATTTTTTTTATCCTCATTTTATTGTAAATTCTTCGATTTTCTTGAAAATGGGTACTTTTTCTTTTTGCTTTTTTAAGTGAAGTATGCTAATGGTGTGGTTATTCATTTTCAAGAGTCAAGACTTGATTTTATTTAAATTTTTTTGATCATTTTAGTATTGTTATCTAAAATCTTTCCTTTTTTGTGTTTTTTTTTCTAATTTTTTTGTTAAGAAGAAGAAGTTCGGTGTTGATGAGGTGACTTGCGATAAAGAGAAAAAGTTTGGAGCAGAAAAAATGGTTGGCACAGCAAATAATGCAAGGATCCGGCAGGCTTTTTCTGTGGTAAATGGGATGCAGGATCTTGGCTTGAGTAGCAATCCGGCAAGCAATGCGGGTTCTGAATGTGGTACCATTGAATTTACAAGAGAGGATGTTGAGGCTTTATTGAGTGAGAAAATGAGATACAAGAACAAGTTCAATTACAAGGTTGGTTAACTTGTTATTTTTTTTTTTTTTTTGGGTTTTCAGAGTAAAATTATAATGAAGTTAAGATGAGAAATATTTTTAATTGCTTGGTTGGAAATGTAGGAGAGATGCGAGAATATGATGGACTACATAAAGAGGCTTAGACTTTGTATTAAGTGGTTTCAAGAGCTAGAGGGAGACTATGCATTTGAGCATGAGAGGTTGAGGAATGCACTGGAATTGTGTGAACAAAAATATGCTGAGATGGGTATGATGGATTTCTTTTATTTTCAGACTTTGTATTTATGCTGTTTGCAAATGCTAATTGATGTGCTTGGATATAGAGCTGACTTTGAGAAACAAGGAAGAGGAACTCAATTTGATAATTGTGGAGTTGAGAAAGAATTTTGTTTCTTTACAAGAGAAACTCGCGAAAGAAGAATCGGATAAGTTGGTGAGAGGACTAGATTCTGAATTTAATGTGGTCTATGAGATTTTCTTTTTTCTTTTTCCCCTTCTTGATATTTGTTTAAAGAAGTGATTAACTTTCTAATATCAACAATTAGGCGGCAGTTGATTCTCTTGCAAGAGAGAAAGAGACAAGACTTAATATAGAGAGATCACATGCCTCTCTCTCAGACGACCTTGGGAAAGTACATGAGGAGCTCCAAAGTGCTAATCAAAGGGTAATACTGCAAATGTATTTCTAACACATTGAAGTTCTTTTCCTGCACTCTTTGCCTTTGCCTTTTGATTTTGTTATAACTGTATCCTGGTTAATGTGTGATGCGGTTTTGTTGAACTCTGCAGATAGTGTCAATAAATGATATGTACAAGCTATTACAGGAGTACAACTCAAGCTTACAGCACTACAATACTAAACTCCAGAAAGATATTGATGCAGCCCATGAATCAATTAAGCGTGGAGAGAAAGAGAAATCTGCTATAGTGGAAAGTCTAAGCACCTTAAGGGGTCAATATAAATCATTGCAAGAACAACTTTCTTCATATAAAGTGAGTTTTTATTCCTTATCCCATCTCCTCTTGCATAGTTCCAGACATGCGTTACTGTAGAATACTTGTGATATATTCAGGGATTGTGATTCTTAATGCTCTTTTAAGAGAATATTAGTTGTAAATTATTCATAGTGAATCTGTCTTTGTTTATTGTTGCGCACTTGGAAGATAGCATTGTTGAAAATTTCTGTAAGCACTCTTCGCTCAATGAATGATGAATGGTATCTATGGTTTTTACCTGCATTATTCTTCAACCATGCAGAATTAAATTATGATGTTATAATTAATTTTTTTTCTTTGAAGGAAGACTTTCATACTAATGTAGAAATGTTGTACTTTCCACGAGAATGGAGGAACACATTAGAAGATGCAAACATTTGAAGAAAGGCTTAAATTAAGATTGAAACCCATTTAACATGTAAAAGTTTGTACGATGAATCATATGCATTGACATCAATTGATTTGGTGATAAGGTGACTATTTAGAAGTTAGATTATCATGTGATGTGTTTTGAAGAAAATTACTATTTAGACGTTAAAATTAAAATTTTTTAGCAAACCACAAATTCTAAAGTCTATATTTTTCATTAAGGAATATCAATTTTGTAATGTGGTAGCATAAGTTGGGTTGGAAGGGAGAATTAACTTGAACTAAGGAAGAAGATCAAGAGATTAAGGAATAGTTCTATGTAAACAGGTAATTGAGCATCACAAACAACTGCTCTATAAGGAAAATGACTCAAAAACAACTAGAAAGTGAACATTATATGTCAACTATGTGATCTTTTGCGTCATGTCTTTAATGAATTTAAAACATCATTAGCATTATATTTCCTTAGAATTTGGTGAAGTTTTTTTTTCAGTCATTGTCTTTAATATGTAGTTTGAATGTATCTGAATTTAGCTCGTTTGTATCTTTTCCTTTAAGTTCAAATATTAGACTATTTTCATATTCAATTTTTTTTCATTACTTAAAATTTATATCTTTTGAAATTTTCTAGGCTTCTCAAGATGAGGTTATGAAACAGAAAGATGCTTTGGTGCATGAAGTTGCTTGTATGAGGGTAGAGCTGCAGCAAGTTCGAGCTGATCGTGATCACCAACTGTCGCAAGTGAAAGGTTTAACAGCCGAAGTAATTAAGTATAAGGAGTTGGCAGTGAGCTCAGAAGAGCTAGAGGTTTGTTATTAACATTTTTATTTGATTTTTTTAACTCTGGGAATGCGCATTTCTCTTTATATTATATTGAGATGTTGGTTTACTTTTACAGGCAAGATGTGTTTCACAAAATAACCAAATAAGGTCATTATCGGAGCAGCTTGCAGCTGCAGAGGAAAAGTTGCAGGTTTTGCCATAAATCCAGCAAAATTTTTATACACGGGTTATACTCTGATGTCACTACGTGATTCTGTTGGTTGTCCTTAGTGTTATAACTACATTTCTACTCCTGTTAGGTGTCTGACTTATCTGCATTGGAGACAAGGACAGAATTTGAAGGGCAAAAGAAACTTATAAATGAGTTACAAAATCATTTGGAAGATGCAGAATATAAACTCATCGAAGGAGAGAAGCTGCGTAAAAAATTACATAATACCATCTTGGTAATACTCACATAATTTACTTACAAGCTGAAATATCAGACACATTTACTGAAAAGAAATATCTTATGTTACAGGAACTCAAGGGGAACATTCGTGTATTTTGTAGAGTGCGGCCTCTGTTGCCTGATGATAGTTCTGGTAGTGAAGGAAAACTGATATCATATCCTACAACAGCTGAAGCTCTTGGACGGGGCATTGATATAATGCAAAACGGTAGGTTTCCTACAAAATAATGTTGATTTTAGCTTGTGGTATTATTCATTTTTTTTATTCAATTGAAGTTTGAAAATAAAAACTCATGTCATGAATTCACTTCTATCAGGCCAAAAACATTCTTTCTCATTTGATAGAGTTTTTATGCCTGATGAATCGCAAGAGGATGTCTTTGTAGAAATTTCTCAACTTGTTCAAAGTGCTCTTGATGGGTACAAGGTGATTTTTCTACCTCAAGTTTCTTCTCATATTTAGTAATGTATACATCTGGTCATGCAAAAGTGGTTCTATGGTACCTTTGTGTTATTTTAGCTATCTAGCATTTTTCCTTTACTTTTTCTTGCAGTCTTTTTTAGAACACTCAGATATGTTCTCTAGTTGTGCATTTTCTAAAAAAAGGGAAAAAGGGTAGTTATCCTTCAGGTTTTATATACCCGCTACATTTGTTCAAATATGCAAGTTCCATAACACGCTTGTCTGTCACACTTGTTTACTCTGGATATCTCTAGTAGAATACATGCTTTAAGAGATGATAATTCTTTATTTTTTTCAGGTTTGTATTTTTGCCTATGGTCAAACAGGTTCGGGTAAAACCTACACCATGATGGGGAAACCTGGACATCCAGATCTAAAAGGTTTGATTCCACGCTCATTAGAACAGATATTTCAAACTAGGCAATCTCTTCTATCTCAAGGGTGGAAATATGAAATGCAGGTAAACATTATTATCTTACTGATCTTTGTAGTATAGCTCTTTGTTTGTCTACTTGAACAAAACATTTTGAACTCATTTTTTTCAAACATGTGCAGGTGTCCATGTTGGAGATATACAATGAAACAATCCGGGATCTGTTATCAACAAATAGAGATGCATCAAGATTGGAGAGTGCTTCTAATGGAAAACAATTTGCAATTAAACATGATGCAAACGGAAACACGCATGTGACTGACCTTACTGTTGTGGATGTCTGCAGTACTAAGGAGGTTTCCTATCTTTTAGATAGGGCTGCACACAGCAGGTAACAATTCTAGAATATGCATGCGTTCATTGATGATGCTGTAGTTCAGAAGTATATCAGGACAGCTGTTTCATTATCTGTTGGGTTTTATGTTCAATTTTCTATTTTGTATTTTTCCATGGTTCATATTTTGTCCAGTAATATGTAGCCTTTTTAATGGTATATCAGCTTGTTAGATTGATGAAACTTTTGGCAAATGGTGATTGTTGGTTGGGGGAAGAAAGAAGAATTTTCATATTCAGGGAAATAGGCTCAGATGTGGCGTACTTGAGCTTCATCTAAGTCTGTTAACGTATTTTATTCAATCAAGAGTACTTCTAATGAAGAGTTTTGTATTTGTTTAGGTCTGTAGGCAAAACCCAGATGAACGAGCAATCATCAAGGAGTCACTTTGTTTTCACGTTGCGGATATCTGGTGTTAATGAGGTATATCACCCTTTTCCTTTTAACATCTGCATGTATTGATGCCCTTCTGCTCTCTCATTATCTAATGTGCTGTGACCATAAATGTAATATCTTATTAATTAGCTGTTGTTTTCATAAATGACTAGAGCACTGAACAACAAGTACAAGGTGTCTTGAATCTGATTGATCTTGCTGGGAGTGAGCGTCTTTCAAAGAGTGGCTCAACTGGTGACCGACTGAAAGAAACTCAAGTAATTTTTTAGTTGTTGTTACAAATTCAATTTTGTTGTTTGTTGTAATATGTGTGTTAGGTAGCTAATGATCTTTTTTTCATCTTGTGTATAGGCCATTAATAAAAGCCTGTCATCTTTAAGCGATGTCATATTTGCGTTGGCGAAGAAGGAGAAGAAGGAGGACCATGTACCATTTAGGAACTCGAAGTTAACTTATCTTCTCCAGGTAAGCTTGTGGGACATTTGGATCATTGAGTTTAAATTTTCAATCTGTAAGCTATTTTTTATTAGCCTGTACATTGCCTTCTCTTTTAACATAGACGTAAGCTATTTTTTATTAGCCAGTACATTGCCTTCTCTTTCACATAGACAGGTTTAGTGCAGAAAAATATACATAAGTAAAAAAAAGGGACTTATGTCACAATTAAGCTTCCAAAGATGAATTTAATTAAGAGATATAGCTTTCTATGCAACCCTTTCATCTCTTAACTTGTCTCTGGTGGAAGCAGATCATTCGCTCCTACAAGAGTGAAATTTCCTATTGTTGCCTAAAACTCAGCTAAAAGCAGGAAAAATGAATGGCACACCGGCCCCGATCCCCCCCCCCCTTCCCCCAAACAATTGTTTGCTACAAGCCTGTCTTAAAAACTTACAATTACCATGAAGGTTTCTAGACAAAATCACTTGTAAATTTATCAAAGTTGCAGACTGTATTTTTACTGGGAGATCCTTCATGCATTTTCTGATTTTTATCTTTAGTCATCCCATGATTTTTATTAATATCCTTTGAATCAATTGTGAACCAGCCTTGTTTAGGAGGGGACTCGAAGACATTGATGTTTGTAAATATCTCTCCTGAAGCAACCTCAGTAGGTGAGTCACTTTGCTCACTACGGTTTGCAGCGAGGGTTAATGCTTGTGAGATAGGGACTCCTCGGCGCCAAACTAGCATGAGGTCTTCAGAATCTCGCCTGAGCCTCGGTTAATCTTTCATAACACAACCATAAGATCGAATTTTTTTTTCTTTCTTCTCTACTTGAGGTGTATCTAGTAACTAGAAAATGAGAGTTTATTTGAATTCTAACAGGAGCTGCTTTTGTATAGTGAAAAAAAAATCATTGTTTGTATCCTTTCAGCTCTGAGATTGATTTCTCTAACATTTTGCTTACAAAATTCAGTGTATCAATGAAGAATACCATCTAAATTTTATGTATGTGATTGTATCCTTTATTGTTGTATCAGAAATGACTCGGTATCGAATAGAATTCTTACAGCGTGTTTGAACTGAAAAGCAACATTATTTGATAGCAAAAGAAAGTTGATTCTGCATTGCACTAATTTAGCAGTCACTTGAACTACCTGACTGATTTTGCCTATAAGGAATCATCAGATTCTGCACATTTATGCCATTCGATCCATGACCTCATGAAGAATAACAGCAGTGTCTGCATAAGTTGATTGTGTCTGTGGGAAATTTTTGGTTCTTACAGCAACTTCAAGCTGCATGTCAACATATCAAAACCTTTAGCATTTAGAAGAAGTTCCTAAAAGCTTCAGGTTAAAGAACATAACTCAAGTTTATGTACCTTCTCAAAGCTGTCAAACAATCTGTTAGCCAAATCAGTGAGAGGTTGTTTATCGCTGGGTGCTGCTGCTGAGATGACATTGTCAAAATCATAGTACATGAAAGTGGACTTGAGTCTCAAATACTTTCTCACATAATTAAGAGTATCTGGTCCAATCAAATCTGCCATTGCCAGCAGATCAAATGCATATCTTTTTAGCCTATGAATCCTGCCTTTGGTTCCAATATTTGCAATATAGATTGCTTTCTTTAGAAAAGAACGTGTGCCCGTTTTCTCATTAGCAATATCTGAATAACAAGCATGAAAATAAGCACTTCTAGCAATACAAAAGTATGGCCAAAAAGCAGAAGCTGAAAGAATTGGCAAATTGCTTTCTTACTGTTGTATACAGGAGGTACAGGTAAAGGGCCAGTGACCCAGAGGCCATTATCCTCAGCAAGAGAGACTCCATTGCTAGAAGTGCTTCCAATAAGTGCTAAAGAGGCAAGGCCTAGTGACACTCTTCTTGTAACTTGTGGCTGGTCTTGAAAGTTTTCTGCTTTGTGGCCTAAATGTCCAATTATTTTAGCTCTCTTTTGGGATTTTTGAAACAGTGGAAACTTTGTGGTGGCTGGTAAGGTTTCAGAAACACCATTTAAGTTTGCCAAATGAGCCATTGATGAAGAATTTTGATTGAGAGGGGCAGTAACAACTGGTGGGTTTCAGTTAGTTATATCCGTTTCTAAGTGTTGGCTTCTACTGACCACCAGAATTATATCCTTATTTTAAGGGTAGTGTGGTCATTTGGTGTGAGCCAATTTTTAATATGAATTTTTTCTATAAATCATGCCTATTTGTTTTGATATATTCTCAAAGGGTAAGTTTTAGATTACTATATCGTGAAATAACAATTTACAAAATATCTCTAAATTATTGTAACATTTATTTTCCTTTATTTTTTTTTATCAAAAGATAAGAAAAAATTTTTTTTTATCAAAAGATAAGAAAAAAATAGAGATAGATTGATAAAAATTATTTTGTTTTTTTTAAGAAAATGAAGGATAAGTTAAAATTTATAATAGTTTATAGAGTCTTTTAAAGATTATGAAAGTATTCCGAAATCTACCCGTTCTCATAGCACCTTATTTTTTTATGTCCTTGTATGAGGAAATGATTACTTAAGGGACAGTTTCGGATCAAGGTGTATGACTTTTATAACCCACAAACTTGTATACATTTTATTTTTGAAAGAACAAACTTATATAAATTAGAATAGGGATAGTAAATTGTAAGCTTGGGCCAGGTTTTTTCAGGTCCAAGTCCATGTTAATGGTTACAGGTTGGGCCGGGCTTAGGCTTCTATTAATTTCTTAAATAATTTTTTAATAAAACTAAAAGTAAAAAAGAAGAATACTTAAATTAAAGATGATTATTCAATGCATAATAAACTAATAGTATAATGCATAAAATACTAGCAACACAACACAATAAACTACAGATACTAATATAAAAAACAAACTAATCTAATATTTTATTTTTAATTTATTTTTAATTTATTTTTAATTTATTTTTAATTTATAAATTATGAAGTCCGGCTTAATTCTGATTTTTTCTATAAGCCTTTAACTAGTCTCATTCACAACGTGCTTTAAAATTTTGGGAAATTATCCGGTGGCCACTACTTATTAAGTAAAACTTCTATAAACTATCAAATTTTAAGATTGTATCTGTAAACTGTCTACTTTTCAAAAAAATATCTACCAACCACTTCTCCGTTAAAAAAATTAACTGTCGTTAGTGGTTTTATGCATAAAGACTATTTTATTCTTGTAATACAATAATTATAATTTTTTTATTATTTAATTTTTGTGTTGTTTGATTTTTTTTATTTATAAACAAAAATGATGTTGTTTATATAATTAAATATTTATTTTTTAAAAATATAATATAATTAATTAAATATTTAATTTTAACTAAATGACAATATTACTCTTAAAATGGCATGCTGACATCATGTTTCTGTTAATGGAGTTAATCTATATTTGTTTGTCAAATATTTTATTGTACTTTGAAAAAAAAAAATGAAGCACAACAATTACTATTGTTATTCGATATTAATAGCCATCTAACTGAAGAAAGAATAGATAATGACGTACAAATATACGTAGATATTAGGCTGAGGATCAGTCCTTTTTTAATGTGAATATTTACATTTTTATAAAAATAAGTGACTTAGGTTAGCTGTTAGTTACTAGTACTAGCCAATAAAAACCAAAATAACAAATTATGTATCAAAATTTTTTATATATTGTTGTCATCGAATGGTAATTAACAACTAGTCTAAGGGGTTGTTTATTTTTTGTCAGAAGTCTGAATCTTAATTATTTTCAGACATTTACAATTTTTATTTTATTTGTTTTCTATCACTTATGTCCGATTATAAGATGTTTAGGTCTGAATGGAAAAAATTAAATATTCTGACTTTTATCTAAATGGCAAAACATCTGAATGGAACTTTAATATTCTCTCTCATTAATAACCCTAATAAATTTATTTACTATTATATAAATTATAGTTTATTATATTTTTATTTATCCCTTTTTTTGTTGTGTACATGTATTCAATTATTATTATTATTATTATTATTATTATTATTTTGTGAATGAGAATTTAAACGTAATAGAACTTTAGGTGAATATGTTTTATAATATGTCTATCTATTTGTATTTATATTTACTATTTTTATAATAGATTTTGAATTTTATTTAATACATTAATTTTAATTCAAATGATTAGACAATTCTTGATTAAGTAATTAACAAGAAAAAAAATCAATATAATATACTAAAAATAACATTATAAGTATCATATAATAATTAAAAAAATGCATGTGTTATAGATATATTTTATTTTTCATACTTTGTTAAGGTAAATATTATCAAAATTTTTTTTTATTAATTAAATAATTTATTTATAACTTGTCATGTATTTAACCAATAAATATAAGTATTACTAATGTTTATGAGGTTATATATGTCAAAATATCATATTTCAGATGTTTTCTTTTGGAAAAACAAACAACTTAACACTTATATTCAGATATTGAAAAAATAAAAACAAACATGTCATTCGAGATAGATATATTCGACCTATTCAGACTTCACCAAATTTAGGACTCCATTTAGATTTGAGATAAAAAAAAACAAACGCTACCTAAGTCTCGTAATAATTTATAATAATGTGAATGTTCGCACATGAGAATTATAATTGTTAGGATAATTTTGGTATGAAAAATAGAGGAAAACGTTAATTTAAATGTGAAAGTAGCGCATAGTTTCATTTTCTGTTCTCTAAAGATTTACCTGATGCTTGTTAGTTCTTAAATAAGGTAGATATATTATGTTATTCCTTTCTTATATCAAAAAAATAAAAGAAATATTTTCACCAGTGTGTTACTGTTCACAAGTTGCAAATAGAATTATTATTAGTGATAATGATAATTACTAATACTTAATCTTTGATGTGGACCTTGTAGACAAAATTTCAAGGGATATGGTTGGCCAAATCCCACTTCCATACATGTAGTTTTCTAGAAATTATATATCAGATTATAAAGAAAGAAAAAAGAGACTCTACCCTAATACAAGATTATGATTTGTTGATTATCTTCAGTTTTCACAAGAATACGACAATTAATTACTAAATAATCTTTCATTAACGGAATTGGCTTAATTCTTGTAGTGAAAGCAAGTTGCCGTGAGTTTTAGACTAAAAGAATACGTTTAAATTTAGAGTGAGAGAGTGATGGGGCATAATAATTAATGTCAAAAAAAAAATAATAATGATAATTATTAGGAGTTTATTTATTTTTGAAAGAACAAAACAAAAATCTTAATCATGAAAACAATGAACCAAAATAATGCATGATTAATTATGGTGACCACAGAACTGGATAATGCAAAACCCTGGACCATATATAATAGATTATTAGGTATGAAAAGTGGGTCATGCTTAGTTTTATAAATACATTCCATCATATCATTCATACTTATTAAAAAATAAAATAGAAGAATCATTGAAAGAAAGTGAAGAACAAAAATTTGGAGCCTCACAACAAAACCCAGCCGAACAGCCATTAATATTACTCTCTATTGATTGTACCTTTTTGGTTTCTTCTCTCATCTATAGAGAAGAATACATAAGAAAAGAAAAAAAAAAAAAAAGTAGAACAAAGAAAAGATGGAAGGCAATGGCAATGAAGCACAGGCAATGAAGTCCAGAGTTGCCAAAGTAAATTCATGGAAATCATGGGATTTATTTATCACTCAAGCTACCAATCAAGGCTGCCCTGTGAGTGCTCTTTTAATTATTTATTAATTTGCTCATGTTTGTGAACTTGCCACTAGATATACTGACGAATATATTAATAGTTATTGGCAACTTTTTTTTTTTTTGGTTCTTGGTTTTGGGAGGAGATAACATTGAATATTTGATAATGCAAAACTGCATATAATTTCTAATTTATTATCAACTTTTTTGTGAATTATGCAGGTTCTGGTGCATTTTACAGCTGCATGGTGCATGCCATCAGTAGCTATGAATCATTTCTTTGAAGAACTTGCCTCGACCTATCAAGATATTCTATTTCTCTCAGTGGATGTGGATGAAGTTAAGGTAATTATTAATTATCTGTTTAAAAATTTTTAAATTATGATGACATAATCGTTATTTTATAAGATATAAATCTGGCTTTATACAAAAATTTGTTGGTGTTGTATAACAGTGTGTAGAGTTAAATTTGAATTTTATAAAGTGTAGATGTCCGTAAAATGGAAAATAATACGTTTCGTGCATGTTTAACAAAAATTTGTAATTCCGGATTTTGTTTGTTGTTTATTAAACATTTCTGAGAAGACTTGAAATATTTTTTCTTATCAAAGCATTTTTAACATCAGACTGAATAATAGATGCTTCCAAATAACATTTTATCATATGCTGTAATGGGCTGTGACAAGGCTCTCTTTCTTCTTGATTAATTTATCCATCTTTTCAATCATAGAAACAAAAAACAAAAGCAAATGCAAATGCAAATGCATCTCTAATCATTAATGTAGATTGGAGGGAACAAGTCCATGTGAAATCGTATTTACTATCATAAACTATATACTATTTTTTTTAATCCTTAAACGTGTCTAGCAATGATTGGAATTGGTGTCATGTGATGAGTTGTGACCTGCATTTTTTTAATTTATTTTTGCAGCAATTATATTATTTAGGCAAAGTAAAGCTTATCCATAAACACAATTTGTTGACTGACTTTGATAATTAGATATCACCCTTTAGGCAATGTAAAAAATGTGGTTAATTAACGACAGTTAGTATCACGTGATTCTTATTTTGATCGTGTTAATTACATCATGTATGTCATTTATGCTAACAATAATTTTTTTAAATAATTAATTAGGTGGTAGCATCAAAGATGGAGATAAAGGCCATGCCAACTTTTATATTGATGAAGGAAGGAGCATTGGTTGATAAGCTTGTGGGTGCCAATCCTCAAGCGATTAGAAAAATGATTAATGGTTTCATTCACTCCGTTCGGCTTCACAAAAACTAGCTAGTTGAATTTTATGTAGATATGTATGCATTTTTATTTTTTGGTTTCATAAGATTTGGGGTGAGAATTGTTTGAAAAAAAATTATGGGAGTTTGTAAGAGTTGTTAGTAAGATTAGTTGGGATGTCAATAAGACTTGTTTGGGTGTCTTTGATTTTCATATTTTGTGGGCTTGTTTTTTTGAGAATGTATATATTGAAAAAACTTAAACCCATTCAATAACATTTTACGCATTAATCTTAGCGCTTGATCATTTTCTTTTTTAGGTAAATTGTATAATTAAAAAAATCATTTAATGTGTCATACATTAGAGATACTAGAGCTCTAAATTGTACTTACAAATGACGCGATATTGTATAAACAGTATGTGGCACTTACATTACTTATTATACGTAACACATCCTACTAAGAGATATTTATTTATTTAACCGATAAACTACTCTAAAATGCAAGCTATCAAATGAATCTCATTCAATCATTCACAAAAGTAATTAACATTTCATTCATCGTCACCTAAAAGTTATTTGAAGGGTTTCAAAGACTATGATTTGTGACCAATAAAAAATGCAAATGATGCAAAAAGCAAAACATGAGCTGCCAATACCATATCAATCAGTTGCATTACTAAGGGTACCACCTAGCCACTTCCTAGATAAATTATTATTTTATATGAATTTATTTGAATATAGAACATTTGATTGAAAGATAAATGACTTCGTAAGTAAATTAGAGTGACTTTTATTTATTTATTTTTTTTTCAGTTTGATCATTAGGCAGGGATTAAAAAATTAATTTAAAATTTGGCCACCCAACTGAAAAAAATTAAATAGATTCAAATTTGAATAAAAAGATAGTAAAGATGATTAAATAAGTATAAATTAGATGAAATTTGGGCCTGCGTTCTCTAGGCCTTTGGCCCATAGGCCCTTTACTCGGTTTTGGAATTTGTTTGTGGGATCCACCTCATCCTCTGAGGCAGGGGAACAGGTAAGAGCAGAATACTTGAGCCCACTGATCCCCTGCCATCAATATTTGATCACATCATTGTTGCCCAATAGACTAACCACACGTCATCTATCCTGTAATTGTAATATCCACACACTTTAAACTGAAAAGTGTGCACTGAGCAGCAAGTTTCCACACTGTGTTGTCATGTTGACAATCTCACAATCATGCTTCATCAATTGCTTTCATGGGACATATCCAATCAATTTGCTTTCTATATACAAGAAATAAACCCATCTTTGAAAGCTTGAGTTGATTGATGGATGGTGTTAATGCAAACCTAAAACATTAAAAAAAAAAATTGCTTTAAAGTTAATACTTTATTAAAAAAATTTGACATAGATTTTTTAATTTATGATTTCAATGTGAGTTTCAATACCGAGCTTTGTCATCTTAATTTAAAATAAATTGGGTCGAGTGGTTAGGGCAGCAGTTCTTAGAGCTGTTGTTCGACCTCCTATACAAAATTTATGGGAGGATTTAATTTTTTTTTAATTGTATAATTAAATAGAAATAATTTTTTCTTTCTCTAAATGTGAGTGGAGTTGACATCTTTTGAATATTAGTGAGGGTTAAAATTTATTAAGACTTCATAGAAATTAGTGTATACTAGTCGAGTAATAGTCTAATTTCTAAATATCGATTAGAATCTCATACTATATTAGTTGTAATCTTGAATAATAGTCTCATATTTCCAAAAAAAAAAAAAAGGAACTTAAAATTAATTACCTTTCGAACATACTTTACATTTTTAAGAGTCTCTCATAAATATAATGATATTGTTGTGTCTCTCTAAAAGTGAAATATTTCAAGGAATTCGATATATTGCTTAAAATAGTATAAAAAATTAAAGGTTATTGAACAAATAATAAATAATAAAAAAAAGTAAAAACAAACTGATAATTAGGGATGGCAATGGTGCATCGCAAATCCGCCCAAAATCGCCCATGTCAAAACTCACCCATTGTTAGTAATTTTGCGGGTTGTAATTTAGTATTACTAATTCAAACCCGTGAGTGGGTTGCGGGCGGATTTGGTATTTGACAAAAATCCGTCGGATACCCATGCGGGTATCCGCCAAACCCGCAACTTTATAATTTTTTTAAGTTTTAGTTTAAAATAATATTTAAACTTAAAAATATATAAATGAATAAATGGTTAAACGTGTGGCCAATTCTTAATATCTAAAGTCGTAACTTAAAAATTGGTTGTGTCTTTGAATTTAATTGTATGAAAATGTATTTTTATTTCAATAAAATATAATATCTATCGCATTATACATTATAAACTTATAATTATTTATTTTTTTTCTCGATAAACTTATAAATGCAAATTCTTCTCGCTAAAGAAGTGGAGTAACAAATTCTTCGAAGATGAAGATATTGTTGATGAGGTAAGGAACTAAGTTTCTTTAACTTAATACATGTATTATTAGATACTTATTATAATTTTGTATGGACTATTATTCTTTAAATTAATGTATGGATTATTTTATTATGATTTTAGTATCAATCTTTAACTTAATATTAATATTAATAATTGTTGTAGGAATTATGTTGATGGATGTTAATGGCGATGAATGAATTGAAGATCTTAATTTTTTTTTTATAGATTTATGTATTTCATACTTAAATTTGAGAAATTGTCTTAGATTGATGTTGAAATTTAAATTTTTCATTTACATTGATTAAATTTAGAATTGATTATATTATGTAGAATTTTAGATTATTATTATAAATTTATATATTAAACATTTGTTATTTTAAATGTGAGAACCTGCAAAAAATCCGCTGGGTACCATTGCTAGTTTGGTAATTGTCAAAACCCGCAGCGGGCGGATTTTCTTAAAAAAGTTAAAATCCGCAGTGGATTGCGGGTGAATATGGTAATTTAAATTTTGTACGGGTGTGAGTTTGGTAATGGCCAACCCGCTACGGGCGGTGCCCATTGCCATCCCAATTGATAATAATGTAAATTTGAACTAGAATGGGCTTTGCTTGTAAGACCAAGCCCAAGAGTTAGGCAAAGAAACACCGTTTACCCACACGCCACCACCTGCCGCTACAATTTCCCTGCACCAAAAATTCCACACGCAGATTCCCCATTCTCCTCTTTCTTCGAAACCCCAGTTTGTTTCCCAGGAAAATTTATCTCTGCCGGAAAACCCATCAATATTTTCCCGGAAAATCAATATGGTTTCCCCGGAAAATACGAATTGGCTGTTAGATTACCCCTTGATCGACGATATCACCGTCCCTGATGGCAATTTCTCTGTTTCCGCTTCGGGATTCACTTGGACCGTTCAGCCGGCAATTAACGGGCCGTCAAATGGCTGGTACTTATAGGAAGAAAAAGAAATGGCCTTTACATATTTTTATTATGGGTTTATTTTAATTTATTATTGTCTTTTATTAACTAATGAATTAGGTTTTCTTTTGTGTTAGTTGTTTTTCAATTTGAAATTATCAGAAATTGTATTGTGAATTTTTTTTCTATTGGGTCCATTCTTTATGGAGAGATTACTGAATTGAAAATTTGAGGTCAAATGGAGCTAAAAGTTGATATAACGAGCTGATTTCAATTCTTCTTTTATTAATTTTGGTTAGCTTGTATAGTATATATGCTATGTCATATTTGTGTTATTGATATTAGGGCTTTTGGTTGTTGATTTTATCGTTGTACTTGTTCAGTGTATGTGGAATTACGGGGTTTGTTGCACTATTAGATTCTTGTCTCATTTCTGGATTAGGTTTATGTGCACGCTCTCACACCATTTGTGGTAGCATGTAATTTTTGTTCTGAATGAGATAACCTCCATTCTATCCCGTTTCAATTTTATGGTAGAATTTCAGGCCGCCTGATGCAGCCTAAATGAATTTACTTTACTGCTGTTTTTGGTGTGGAATTGGATATTCGTAGAACTTAAGATGTTGGTTCGTTGTGTATTTGTAGAGGACAATCTCCACTTCTGTGCATCGTGATTATAATGGATGAATTCTATGCTCTGCATTCTATTTAAATGTTTGTATTTTTTGGTATTTAAGGCAGAAAATAATATTGTTCGAGTAATACTCATACCTATGTTTTAAGGCTTGAACCAACTGTGTAAGTGACGTTTTATTCTTCTGTCCTAATGATCAAATAATTGTTTCGAAGATGGGACAAATGGTGGTTAGATGTAGTATTTGCTAATCTTTAGAATTTGATTGATACCAGATATTCAATGTGTCGGTGGAAGGAGTAAGATGCTAGCTTTTCAGCTCCATTTTTGTCTTGAATCATGGAAAGTTTGTTTTGCTTCCCTAATGCTTAGGTTGAGATCCTGATTTGCATGATATCAACATAATGCGCCAGTGTAACTAACTGCAGTACATTCATTTCTTTTTGTAGTTTGTTCTGTAACTTGTTTTTGTTTGTCTGGCATGATCTGTTTGTAGTGTGGAAATTGATTCTGCATATGGGGATTCAAATGGCCTCAAGGAAACCAGCTCAAAAAAGAGGTAAACAATTTCTCCTCATTTTTCGTTCCCTTTCTTCTCTGTTTATTATCTTACTATAATATTTGTCAGCTGTATATAAATTGTGAGCTATGGATTTTACAGAGTTGTTGCATAATTGGTTCTATAGGATCCAGAATTGGATATACTGAATGCTAATTGTTTTGAGATGTTCACTCTTTCTTGAGCATTCTTTAGAGCTGTGGTAATTTGCAATCAGTCTGGTCACTTTTTGAGCCATTTGAGTTCTCTTATAGTCAGGAACTTGTGGATGTTGGATGGATCTAGATTTTAATCAGATGCAAACCTACTTAAATTTTATGGGTCATTATGCCTCAACGAGACCATGAAGGCGTACCAATATATATTATTGTTATTAATATTATCTCTCTTCCAATTTTCCTGCTGCAGGGTTAGATCAGAATCATGTGGGTCATCTAGCTCCAAAGCGTGCAGGGAAAAGTTGCGTAGGGATCGTCTTAACGACAAGTATTAACTTGTTTTATCTTCTCTCTTCTTTCTTCTCTCTCTCTCTCTCTCTCTCTCTCTCTCTCTGAAGCTTGAATATCCAATATTTGGATTAATTTGCAGGTTTGTGGAGTTAGGCTCTATCTTAGAGCCTGGAAGGCCTCCCAAAACAGATAAGGCAGCTATTTTGATTGATGCTGTCCGGATGGTGACTCAATTACGCGGTGAAGCCCAGAAGTTGAAGGACTCAAATTCAAGTCTCCAGGAGAAGATCAAAGAGTTGAAGGCAAGTCTGCCTTAATTTTCATGGGAACTTTGTGGATGAAATGTTGTTGTCTCAAGGCTTTATTTCTCTGTGTTCTCTCATTTGTATATCGTTTTGATATCTGAAAAAGGTACATGGAAATGTAAGGTTACTTTTCTGACAAATACATTAAGAAGCCTTTTCTCTTATGTAGGCTGAGAAGAATGAGCTTCGTGATGAGAAACAGAGGCTAAAGGCAGAGAAAGAGAAGATAGAACAGCAACTCAAAGCTATGAACACACAACCAAGTTTCTTGCCTCCCCCTCCTGCATTCCCTGCTGCATTTGCTGCCCAAGGACAAACCCCTGGAAACAAGCTGGTGCCTTTCATCAGCTACCCTGGAGTCGCAATGTGGCAATTCATGCCCCCTGCTGCAGTGGATACCTCACAGGATCATGTACTCCGCCCTCCGGTTGCTTAAGCATGCAACCTACAATGATTTGGGTTTGCATTTTGCACCTAACAAGCGTATTCGTTTTATCATTGTTCACTGACTGTATTAGTTTTTCCGAAGTCTTTAATGATTGGTGGGTGACTGTATTTGACTCTCTCTGTCCTTCTATGAATTGTTGCTGGTTTTGCATGTAAATTTCAATAAGTTCGTCTGGCAACCCTTGTTTCAATTTTGGAGACCTACAAAGTTCGATCTTAATTATTTTAGGCATTGCAGATGTGAGCCTAAGTCCTCACCCTGCCACAACACAGATGAATCATAAAGATATAAATTTTTATATAACATCTGAATTTAATTGATAAATATTATTTATGAAAGATTAAGTATTCGAAAAACAAATTGAAATTTATTTAAGACTGCCATGTCATTGATGTGAAACTTCTTGCAACCCATTGGATCCCAACCTGCCAGCATATCTTGTCTAGTTTATAAAGATGGGTGCTATCTTCTTCGGATGGAAGTAGCGGCTTGGTCGTCACTCAAATGGCTTCCAATCTCCTCAAGCTTCAAATGCAAACCTTCAGAATCGCAAATCCTTCAACCCCATATCCTCAAACCAAAGCCCTTTGGCCATCTCTGCCATTTTCCACCACCGACCACATTTATTATTACAACACCTCCTCTTTCCCATCAATTCTTCCTTGCAAAAGCCAAAAAGTTTCTTCTTTATCCCTTAACTGCTCCCTGTCTTCCTCTAACCCACCAACTTCCAAGGAAGAGGCCATTCTCCAAGCCAAGACTTGCCTCTCAACCACCCTTGAGAAGCCCCTAAACAACCCGAAACTCGCTGGCAAACTCAAGAAACTGAAGCAACCTAGATACCGTGTTGAGATTCCTGTCATAGATGATGACTCACCATCTTCGCTCTCTCAGCTTGCTTTTGATTTGTTTAAAGACCTGCCCATCAGAAGAAAAAGCTCACCAGTCAAGATTCTGATTCTTTGGTCTGATGCTGCCTTCACTGAAGCTGCAGGGAAAGTCTTTGAATCCCACTCTTTGAACCAAGTTGAACACATTGATGTAAAGACAGTTACTAGTGGAGATTACAGAATTGTGAGTTCTGCTGAGGTGGCGATATTTTTGGCGCCAGAGAAGTCACAACTATGGGAGTTATCAAGACAGTTACTGACAGTTTGTATCCGAAGCCAGTGGTGATTTTTAACCCCAGATGGGCGTTTGAAGAGGAGGAGAATTTTGGCGATTTGAGTGGTTTTGTGGGTTCTTTTGAGGTGATATATTCGTTTTTGGGATTGGAAGTTCAGGGCGTTTTGAGTAAAAGGACAGGAATGATTTTCAAGTGTGTGAGAAATGGGATATTGAGCGGTGAAAAATGGAATGTTTTTGTTGAAGAAGAAGGAAAAATGAAGGTGGTTTCTAGGTTTAAGGCACGACCATCTATTGGTGAAGTGGAGACTGTGTTGTATAATTTGATGGCTATCAACTCCCCCATCACAAAATCTGCCAAGTTCTTGAGAGATTTGCTGTCGAATGTAACCGGAAAAAAGTAAGTTTTCCTGTATGTATTTCTTGTTTGATGTTTTTCATAAATAAAATGAGAAATTTGGTGCTCTTTGAATTGCCATTGACTGCGGAATTTAATTATTCATTTAAATAACTTCCTGATCATTGGAAGTTGGAACCAGAACTTTGTTGAAGTTAAATAACTTTTCTATGTTAGCTCATTTAAACAAATCAAGTGGTTGAGCTTGTACTTCAAACTTAAAATATGAGCAACCATTGTCTTGCATGGTTGGGAGAATCTCAGTATTTGATGTTATGTTTTGCCAATAGAACCTATCTACCACTTTCTACGAAAAATTATTGATGGCACAACTATTTATTCTACAGTTTGTGCTGTTTTTGCTTGTTCTGTGTATGATGCATATAAATGTGAATTTCCGAAATGTTTATCCTTGGAAACAAGTGGGAGTTGTGAATACATGATTTTATTTTTATTTTTTTATTTAATGCGGTAAGAGATTTTAATTTATTATATAACTTTCCATAATTAATTCCTACATAGATATTGAAGACAGGTTAGAAGAATTATGCTTTTAAACTTCAAGATCCTGTATGTTTCTGCCCATTTCAAGACATTGTTTCCCTTGTGTGATGGAACGCAACATAAATTTGTTACATTTTATGTTTTCTTTGCTCAAATGAATGTATAATTTAAGTTTCACTGATCCAAAGTGCCTCTTCTGAAATGGGGGCAATAGGACCACTTCAGTGCCAAGGATGATGGCACAGTGCATGACTTGAGCAAATTTGTTGAAAGGTGCCTGATTTTATTGATTGAGGTTGAATTCTCAGGAAATTCATAAGAATCACTGATGTTTCATCATTAATACATTTATGAAAAAAGAATTATGCTACATAAGATGAATACTAATGGTATCAATTCTTTAACATGCTTTCTGTTGGAATTTTCGTTTAAATGAACAAGGGATCCAGAAAAACAATAGCCTGGGGATATTACCATTTAACATTCTGAATTGAAGGCCTCGATCTTGTGAAGAATTCTCTCCATTTACCTCTTCCCTTTTATCTCATATACAAATACATTTATCATCCATATAATCAACACGTTTCTTTCAAAATTCATCTTAAGATGCCCTAATATGACAGCTCTTTATGAATTTATCAGAAAAGTTTATATACTTAGACCACAATGGCCGAAGGTCAGGAAAGGCTATGTCTAGCCAAGGTTTTGCTCTGCCATTGAAATGTATGACACCAGCACTCTCAGCATCAGCAAAACTTGTATTCTCCTGGTACCCCAGCCCCAGCATGTGCCAGAATGGATCAATGACATGGACATGTCCATGGAATGCTATTAAACCAGGAGGCAATGTTCCTAGCTGCCACAAACTAAGGTCTGATTTCAAGTTCTGCATAATAGGAAACATAATACATTAAGAATTTAAACTATTCGAAATCTCAGATGAAATGATTCAAACACTTCTAGGTGAGTATGTTTTTCTTTCCCTTCAAATTAAATAGATGGATAATGGTGATTACCTGTTCTAGCCAGTGATGATAGGTCTGGCTAATGTTGGTCTTCCTCCAAGCCTCAAGATCAAATATGTTCATACCATAAGCCCATGCACATTCATTAGGATCAAAATTGCTTGATATCAATGGGTGGGAGAAGTTTAGGTAGCTCTTGAGCCTCTTTGACATCACAAATTTATCATCCCCCCTACATGTCTCTACTGCCCCATTAACTTTTCCATTCATGTCAATGTCCCATAAAGGGGAAAGATCAGTTTGTACCACAAGGTCATCGTCTAGGAACACTACCTTGTTGAGGCTAGGAAACATCTACAGAGAAAATGCAGTAATTGAGACTTAGAATACTAGCTCAGAGGGAAATCAGTAGAACTGCACAAACTTAGAGCAATGAGCATGATAGTTACCTCTGGTAGATGGATACGAATGTGATTCATCAAAGAGTTGTATTTAGGACTTAGTGCTTGCAACTTTGCCGCAATAACATAAGGTTTCTCAGTATTATTTGCCACAATGGCTGATGAGCCCCCTCGAAACTGTGCCCGTACACGTTGATCTTTTTCCATTGCTTCCAAGACAGGCACCTTGCCCTTTGAAAACCAGTCAAAATGTTGCAATGCCTTGACCTCAATTATGGCTGGTGATAAGGGGTGTAATGAAAACCATGCCTGCATTGGATAGTAAGTTTTCCTGTCTGTTATTATGTGCAGCACAATTTTTGCAGGGTGCAATGAGTTCTTCACTAGTGATGTGGCAACGACAGAGGTGGCAAGCACGTTGTCTGAGGCAAGGACATAGTGAAAGTAAGAGTTGTTGACAAGGGCTGGAACAAGTTCTGCTGATGGTAGCTGGAGGCGGGCAGCTGCATTGGTGGAGTGTTCGTTAGCCAGCCTTAATGCCAGGCAGTGGAGCTGCTTTGGGATGCTGCTTGATGCTACATGGCGGTATAAATATTCTTGAATTTTGGCAGTTCTAGTCCTTTGTTCCATGAGAGTAACCTGTGAAATAATAAATGTTGATTGGTCTAAACATTGCTAAGAATTCGGAATATTTCACCCACCTCTTATTGTTAAATCAAATTTAAAAAAGATAAAATGTGCTAGGGTGGTACCATATCTCTAAGCTTGATAGCAAAGGTTTTTGCATCTGATTTGCTTTCCTTCATTTCAGCCATGAATTCTTCTAATGTCTGAGGAATATCTGATCTTCCTTTTAGTTCATCTTTGCTCATGGGTTCTTCTAATATTTGGTATATCACTTCTGGAACCTTTAGTAAACCGAAAATAATTTTAATTAGTGAACAAAATTAGCACTAGTTCCTAATGTTTTTTTTTTTCCTTCTGAAAAATCCACAGGAAAGCAAAAAAATAAAAATAAAAAAAAATCAGGGAAAACTAATGGGTCAGGAGATCACGGTGGACTGGGGCCTTCTTCCCAGGATCCTTGGTCCTAGTCGTTTTCCCAGGCAACCTATCATAAGGGAAAAAAACGAAAAGAAAAATTAAGAGAAGATGAGTTACTATAATAATCACAGTTGTTATGCAGTATCTTTCTTCCTACTGTGACTTAGGTGCCAGCCACTGATGCAACCCATTCATCGACCATATGTTTTAAATAATTGATTAATGATGCTAATATTTTAATTAGGATCACATGACATGCACGGTGGCATATGTCAGACTTATCTCTGTAATAGATAATTAAAGTTTAATGAGCAGCTTAATCACATACTACAGAGGAAAAATCACTGGATTATACATAAATAAGCCCTGGCTAGGATTTTCGCACACGTGTTTGTCTATGATTGCTTTATCCATATGATCCAATAGGCTATGGAGGATCTCTAAGTGAATATCTAGTATGCAAGACAATCTCAAGTTATTTTTCTTATTAATCACATAAACTAAGTTTATGGATAATCATTTAACTTCGTGTAACAATGGTTTGAACTTTGTTTTCGTTTATTTAATACTTGGATTGGAATTTAAAGTTTTGCTTGTTACTAGCAATTTCTGCAAATACATTCTTCTTGAACTCTAATATCAATGCTGCAATGTACTGCAAATGTTGTTCAACTAATGAAAGGACATACCTATAGTAGAGCATTTGCTTTCTCCATCAATGGTATCAACTGCGGATAACACGAACACAAACCGGAGAAGAAATGTGAGGAACAGAAGTGAATAGAATAGCATTCGATACGAAAGCCGTCTGGATCCAACCTTCACTTTGATAAACTCTCTAACACCTTTGCCTGGTAGCACTGTTACATGCCTCAAACTAGGTGATATATGAAGCTGCATTTTCTCCCAAGCAGCAAAAAAACCAACAAAACACGGGTAGCTAGAGTTCTTCTTCTTGTTTTTCTTGTTATTGTTCCAGGCTTTGTTAGTTCATATGCCAAAGAACCTAAACAGAACTGCAAGAATCCCAAGTGATGATATGCAGTAAAAGGAAGGATTTGATGGGGGTGTTGTGTTTAAGGTTGCTGTCATTTACCTAACCTTGCTTAGCATTTGGGCTAGATTATATACATATATATATTTACCAAGCTTAGATTTCACATGCAGTTTATTATATTTCAGACAGAAGGGTTGTTAAAGAGAAAAAGACTGAGTACTTACAATTAGAAGAAGCCGTGCTTAAGATTTGGCTTCATTTAGAAGTAGGGAAGTTGATAGAGTAAAAAGAAATTAAATGTCAAGAAAAGTAAAATAATAAAAGATGAAATGGCATTGTTTGGTGTCACTTAGCTTTGCCTCCACATGAAGTCTTTGTAGCATACAATTTAGAAATTGGACTTTGACAATACACAGTTTCTAAATTGAAAATGACCACCGCTCTTTCTTTCCAAGTTATTGGTGTGAAAACACAGGAACATCTACTTGTAATCTTATAGCAAATCAATGAAGAGAACTTGAAGCAGGCTCTGCCTTGTTGAGATAATTTTTTTTTAAAATTAGGATCTGTATATTAATTCAATTTGCACATGAAAAATGTAAAGAAACAAGATGAGGGTGAGAGGGAGATTCCATGTTGACAGATTTTACGTCAGTTGATGATTTTGGCTCTTGAATGATTGTGCATGACGTCAATTGATGGAAGCTATGACATGTGTTGAATTAAGAGAATCAATGCTTTATTATTACTTAATTATCAATTTTCAGAAAATAGATTTTTTTTTTCCTACAAAATTTGCAACCTTATATACTATATTTGAAGAGGGTTGTGGAAATACTCTAGCAACCCTTGAGCATATGAATTTTTATTTTATTTTTTATTTTTTTTGTAATTGTGAAGTGTGATTGAACCAAATTCATGGTCAAATACTAGTTATGTTTCTTTACCCCAAATATACGAGGAATGTTAACAAACATCTGGTGGTAACTTGGAATGGGTTTTGGGCTATGTGGGCCAAGTACAGTGCAAAACGGCCCAACAATATTATTGGACACTCGTATAGACTGGGCCTGGACATTCTTGAGCAAGCTTTGAGGCAATTTCGAAAAGACTCACGAATTTGGAGTATCCTACTTTCACGCAGTTCAGGGTTCAATAAGAATCGATATTTCACGATTAAGTGTGTAATATCGTTTGTAGTAGCAATCCTTATAAATCGTATTAACAATCAAAATATAGTGAAAGAAAAATTTCTATTTGACAGGGTTTCTTCCCATATCTATGAATTTCATTAAACCTAAAACTGATACATTGAAAGAATCTTCAGGTCTTCCAATATCAATAAATTGATTGTTTCACTCTGTATCTTCCAAAAAAGGATAAAAGATCTTTGAGAGCTTTTTCCTAGATCCGAAAGAGAGTACTTGGGTCTTATCCTAAACCCTAAACCAATCATATAATATCCAGTCATGCTTTATTGCTTTGGTGGGAAATGATAAAAAAATACCAATCATATCATATTTTGATTGGTAATTAGTAAAAAAAAAAAAATAATAAAAAATAAAATTAAAAATAATAAGAGAGAAAATTCCTCTTATAAATCATTAAAACACGATAATATTTGCGCATAACATCCAATTACCAATGATTTAGAATGAATTACATTCACTATTAAAAACGAGTGAGGTAAAATTTTGATACAAATATTTAGCCATTGATTGCATTAAATTCAACGATAAAGAGAATAAATGATCAGTTGATAACATTAAGGAGTTGTTTGTTTTTTCGTCTCAAAACAAATTTTATTTAGATTTTATGAAACTATTGGTTATTTAACTTGTAAAGCTTAATAATGCATGTAACCCTTTGAAGGTCATCAATATAAAAATTTTAGTTCTCAATGTTTTTATTTATAAAAACAAACAGCTTTTACACATATAATTAGACGTCAAAAACATGAAAAACAATCACAGTGTTGATCCTTTTTCATTTAGACATGTTCAAACTTATTTAAATTTTAGATTGAAAAAATGTTACCTAAATGTTTGAGCATATTTATCCAAATAAAGAAAAACAAATCTTAGTTAAAATGTTCCAAGAGCCTATATTTTGGTTTATTGTTGGGAGGCTCAACCTCAAAATTGTTTTTGAGAAGCAAAAATATAATTTTAGGGTTTTATAAATTCTCTGAAAAATCACGTTTGACAAAATTTTTCTGTTCTACAACAAATTATGAAAATCTTTTTATATATACCTGTCTAATCAAATCATGCCACAGTTCAAAATTACGTTTTGTATTGTTTTTTTGTTTTTTGTTTTTAATAATGCTTATATCGCAGTGAGATAATCTATCAGGACCGGTTGATTTTTGTAAAAATATAAAGCTTAGCAACAAAGAGAATCAATAAAACTTATAATTAAAGACGCGAAATGCAACAAATGGTTCTTTATTTATTGAAAATAATATGTACCCATCAACGAATCCATTTCAAAATCTCACTAAGATAAATCTTTAGGGCAACTTTAACATTATTTAATATTTGTACCCTCGATTTGGAATATGATTACAGCTAATAACAATGTTGGATAATCAAAGGCTCAAATTTACCTGACAATGGAGATAAGGTTTATCACTTTTATCTGATTCAGGTTTCTCTCCAAACCGGAACTCAGTCTCAGTGGGACACATTTCATCGAGCACCTTGTTCTTCATTCATTTTTTTTCCTTTTTGTTTCCTTATGTTTGCGAGTTATCTAAAAATTCAAACACCATTTCATCACGTGATATTGCAAATCAAAAATACATTCATGCATGGCCCCACTCGATTTCGACTTGTTGCTTTTCTTTCAATGTGACAATTTTTTTTTAAATAATTATTATCAATTCACCGCACACTATTAAAATAGAAATGATAGTTTCAGCAGTACTCCTAATATAAACAATAATTTTTTTTTTTTTTTTATCTTTACGTATTTTTTTGGTTTTAAAATAACGCTTCTCTTGTCAAAATTGAAGTATGAATAAGGCGAAATAATTCCATTGTAGTGGATTTTTATTGTCGCGGTAGAAATTTTTTCGTTATTAATATTAAT